>JARHVA010001104.1:1745000-1755000 GCA_037957365.1 Torreya grandis | reverse complement strand
GTTTGTGTGTGTTTTCACATTTTGTGGTGATCATCTTTTTTGTGAAATTGGGCCCACATTAGTATTGAAAACAAAATTTGATGGTTGTATGTTCATATTTATATATTTACATATTTAATATTTCCTTTGTTTAATTATTAAAAATAACTTACAATCCTTCAATATATGTTTCTATCAAAACTATATGGGAAAAAATAGTATCATTTTGAGATAGAGTCATATATTAATGTGAAGTACCTCTCATGATTGGGTTACACCATTTGAGTTACATCATTTATAACTTTTCTAATGTGGATAACTTCTCCACATTCACCCTTGAAGAGTGAAATTCCTCCTTACCTTCACACGCAAATGGTTTCAATTAATCATGAAGTAGATAATGCAACATCACTTCATGTTTTTGAATTTATATTAGTTTATTTGGAACCACAATTGAGACTATATATTTTGTAGGTATTTCACGTTTTTGAATTTATTTTGTTAGAAAACCTATTTTTAGAATGCTTTATGATTCATCTTCAATTTGATTTTGTAACTTATCTTGTAGTAATTTCAGTTTTTCCTATTATAAACATGTCCTTTTCAAAGTGTCCCCTTCGTAATTTTTATTTTTTATTATGTTCCTTTTGTGACACTTTCTATAACTTATATTTTTCTACCTTTTTGGTTCTAATTTTACTTTTTAACCTTTTCTTATGTTGATTAGGAATTTTCAACTATTTATTGCTCTGATTTATCCTTTGGTAACCACTTTTATACTAGTTCTAGTTTTATAGCTTGAACTTTAGGGGATGCACTCATAAGGTGAGTGGGTTTATCAAGTGATGTGCCAATCATAATATCACCACTATCAATTATATTTTTTATTTTCTTATTCAAAACCAAAAATTGATTTGTATGATGATTATAGATTCTATGATATGCACAATAATATTTTTATTTCTTTAGAGGTTGTATAAGACATAGTTGGATAACCACATTTCTAATTATTTCCCTTAGAATCTCACTAGAAATCTCATTATCCATTATAATATTTTTTGAAACACTTACTGTATATTTACTATATTTTAATTTTTCATTTTGATATGAAATCTTGTTAGATACAACATTGTTAGATGGAGATGCACATACATGCCTAATAGTAACATATTATAGATTCTTTACACATGATATTATATTCTAATAATGAGATATTTATACTAAAAATCTTATTTTACTTTTGTAACTTTGATATTAAATCTACCATATAATTATTTTATCTTTTAGATCTTCACAAGCACAAACCCTACGTTCTTCAAATTGAACATGCATACATACACCCTAAATATTGTTAAGTTGTGGAGCTAAAAGCTTCACTGATGCACATTAGAGGAGGTTGTTAAGTGCTAAAGCAACTGACATCGACATGATCAACTGATGTCAGTCATATCTGGTTACAAAGCAGCTGACATCAGTTAAGAATTTGCTGACGTCGGTCATCTCCAGACAGATAGGGACCAATGTCAGTCGCCTGTGCTTTCTAGAACTGTTAGTTACATGAACAGTGAGTTTGTTGAACGGCTAGTTTGCACGTAAAGACTAATTTTAGTCTTGAGTCTACGTTTTTAATTATTGTAATTGGAAAGTCTAATTATTGTTTGTATGGGATCTATATAATAGACTCATGGGGCTATATTGTAATTTGGAGAATCATAAGGACATGGAAAGGCAAGGACAAGGGTTCTTCCCGAGTGTAAGATCAGGTTGATTTGTAGGTTTTTGTAAGATCAAGGAAGATCTACATGGTAAGTAAGATCGGGTGATTTTCAAGTGTGAAAGATCAGGGGATCTACTTAGAGTACTTTGAGTACTTGGTACTGACAGTATTGTTACTGACTAGTGGAGGGTACAACTCTCTGTTTGAGTTGTGTTTGTAATTGGTTATGTGAGAGAGAAATCTTGAGGGAGAATCACTGGTACACCCAAGAGGTGTGGGAAGAGTGTAATTTCTTCATTGTATTTCTTTCTGGATGAGTTGAATACAAGATTGTATTGTCTCTCAAATTTTGTGTTGTTTTTGATTTCTAGTTACTCATTACTTCTAATTTAATTTCGTGTTTAGTTGCTTATACAAGGTAATCAATTGTGCTCCTAATCCTGACAAGTGGTATCAGAGCCAGGTTGCAGGTTCATCACAGCCTAGTTTGGAGTAGGTTAGTGTTTGTTGATTACGGGTCACTCTCAGGGGTTTCTGATTGAGCAGAAGCATAACAATGGTAGAAGAAAGTACACTAAGAATGGAGAAATTCAATGGCAAGAATTATCAATTATGGAGGATGCAGATAGAAGATTATCTGTATCAGAAAGATCTATACTTATCGTTGGGTGGGGTTGCAAGTAAACCCACCGATATGAAAGATGAAGAATGGAATGTTCTTGATCAGAAGGATTTGGGATCTATAAGGTTGAGCCTGGCATCGTTTGTGATTTTCAACTTATCACAGGCTAAGACAATGGTAGAGTTAATGGAATCTTTGGCAAATTTATATGAAAAACCCTCAGCTTTGAATAAGGTATTTCTTCTGAAGTAATTATTTAATTTGTAAATGCTGGAAGGTGGATTTATACATAGTCATCTTAGTGATTTCCATGGTTTGGTAAACCAGTTAATTTTAGTCAATATAGCTTTTGATAATGAAATTAAGGCTCTCTTAATCTTATGCTCATTACTTGAAAGTTGAGATAGTTTGGTAATGGCAGTTAGTAATATTGTGTTTGCTTCAAATATCTTGAAAGTTGATGATGTTGTTAGTGTAATCTTGAATGAAGAAATTCACAGGAAAAGCACAGGGGAATCATCAGGGAATGCTTTAAGTGTTGAAAGCAGGGGAAAACAAAGAAAAAAGATCGAGCAAGGGAAATCAAGGTCAAAGATAGGCAAGAGATCTAGATCCAGGTATGGCAGTAAAATCTGCTGGAATTGTGGAAAGAAAGGGCATGTAAAGAAAGATTGTTGGTTGGTAGAAGATCAACATGAAGGAAATGAAGAAGCAAATGTTGCAGGTATTGTTGCACAAGATGCTCTTGTATGTTCCCTAGATAAAGTGGAATCTTGGATTTTAGATTCTAGTGCCTCTTTCCATGCAACCCCAAATAGAGAATTTTTCCATGATTATGTCCAAGGAGACTTTGGAAAGATTTATTTAGGGGATGGTAAGCCTTGTCAAATGGTTGGCAAAGGGAAAGTGTAGCTGAAATTGTAGACGAGCAACACATGGGTGTTGAAGGAGGTCATGCATGTCCCAGGCTTGAAGTGGAATTTAATTTCTATAGGAAAGTTGGGTGATGAGGGATGCACAGTAACTCTCACAGTGGATTCTTAGAAATTTTCCAAGGGTGCACTTATTTTAGCAAGAGGTAAGAAAGTAGGTACTCTTTATCTATCTACTTGTATTACTGATTCTCCTTCTAGTTTATCTACTTCAGGTGTAGATGTGAAGATGTGGCTTTGTAGGCTTGGTCATATGAGTAAGAAGGGGATGCATGTTCTTCAGTTAAAAGGTAAGAGTTCAAATTCAGAAAGCATAGATCAAGATTTCTGTAAGCAACAGAAGAAAGTGAGGTTTCCTAAAATTGGGTCAACAAAGAAGGGAGGTTCTATTAGAGGATCACAGTGGTATGCTACAAGAAAGGATCATGTTTATTATAGGAAGAGGAAATTTGATGTTTTTGACAAGAACAGGAAAGCCTTGGTTTTCAAGGAGAAGATGATGGATAGAGATCAGATCAAGGGGCTGAATAATTTTGAGCAGGGCAGTTTGGACAAGGTTATGATCCAAGGTGAGCTCGTGGGTAAAAAGTCATCACTCACAGGAAAACATAGTTATCGACGTCAGTCATGTGGAACCGATGTCGATCATGTGTAGACTAGAGTCAGTGGTGTTAGGCAGGTGGACACCGATGTTGGTCAGGGAATCAGTGTCGATGATTAGGTGGCAACAACATCGATTCGGTGCAGACCAAGGTCAGCTAGAGGTAATCGACATCGATCACTGTTAAAATGGATTTTGGGCAGACAACAAGTTGTCAAGGAGTCTCAAATACCCATGTGGAGGACTGAAAGGGTAAGTAAGCCTCAAATTCATTATTCCCCTTCTTTATACTACTTATTGCTCACTGATGGTCAAGAACTAGGAAGTTTTAAAGAGGTAGAGTAGGTAAAATCTAGGAAATAGTGGGAGCATGGCATGAATGAGGAAATTGATTCCTTAGAAGAGAACCAAATGGGAGATTTGGTAGAGTTTCCAGCCAGAAAGAAAGCACTGAAAGATGAATGGATTCCTAGGTTAAAGAAAGGAGAGAATGGACACATGAGATAGAAGGCCAGGTTATATGGTCTTGAACAGGCTGCAGGACAATGGTGTTTAAGGTTTGACAGGTGTATGACAAAGTATGGCTTTAGTCAATGTCAATGTGACCATTGTGTTTACTTTACCAGGTTGGATAATATTAGCTACATTATCCTGTTACTGTATGTAGTGTATATGCTTGTTGCAGGGTCACACATGTAGGGAGTTACTGAGCTAAAGGTAAAGTTAGTTCAAAGGTGTGCCATGAAGAATTTGGGAGTAGCAAAATTCTTTGGCATGAGTATTTCTAGAGACAGGAAAAATCACACGTTGATGTTGTCTCAAGATGATTGTGTGAATAAGGTAGTGGAGAGGTTTAATCTGTAGGATGCAGAACTGGTTAACACACCTATGGATGGATAGTTCATAGAATAGTGTCCCAAATCACATGATGAGGTTGAGTACATGTGTACTAGACCTAATATTGCCCAAGTAGTGGGAGTTGTCAGCAAGTTTGTGGCCAATTTGAGAAAGAAGCACTAGAAAGTAGTTCAATGGATTCTCAGGTATCTGAGAGGGACTAGCAGTAGGTTAACATGTTATGTAGGGTCAAGCACTTCTCTACATGGGTATGTAGATTCGGATATGGCAAGTTACTTAGATGACAGGAGTAGCACCACAAGATGTGTGGTGGTTGGTCTTCAAGATTGAACTTGAAGAGGGATACAAGCCAGGAAATAAAATTAGATGACGTATAGGTATAGGTATAGGTGCAGTTATTTAACTCAAAGTGGGAGATTGTTAAGTTATGGAGCTAAAAGATTCACTAATGTAAATTAGAGGAGGTTGCTGAGTGCTAAAGTAACTAACATCAGCATGATCAACTGACGTTAGTTATATCTAGTTACAAAGTAGCTGACATCAATCAAGAATTGACTGACATTGGTATTCTCTAGACAGACAGGGACCGACGTCGGTCACCTGTGTGTTCTAGAATAGTTAGTTACACAAACAGTGAGTTTGTTGAATGATCAGTTTGCATGTAAAGACTAATTTTAGTCTTGAGTCTACATTTTTAATTATTGTAATTGGAAAGTCTAATTATTGTTTGTATGGGATCTATATAATAGACTCATGGGGCTATATTGTAATTTGGAGAATCATAAGGACTTAGAAAGGCAAGGGCAAGGGTTCTTCTCGAGTGTAAGATCAGGTTGATCTGTAAGTTGTTGCAAGATCAGGGGAGATATACATGGTAAGTAAGATCGGGTGATTTGCAGGTGTGCAAGATCAGGGGATCTACTTGGAGTACTTTGAGTACTTGGTACTGGCAATATTGTTACTGACTAGTGGAAGGTACAACTCTGTGTTTGAGTTGTGTTTGTAATTGGTTGTGTGAGAGAGAACTCTTGAGGGAGAATTACTGGTACACCCAAGAGGTGTGGGAAGAGTGTAATTTCTTCATTGTATTTCCTTCTGGATGAGTTGAATACAAGATTGTATTGTCTTTCAAATTTTTTGATGTTTTTGATTTCTAGTTACTCATTACTTCTAGTTTAATTTCGTGTTTAGTTGCTTATACAAGGTAATCAATTGTGCTCCTAATCCTGACAAATATAAGATGTTAGAGATGAAGGGGTTTGAGAAAGGATAGGCTGGTTACCTTAATTTATAATTATAGAATGGGATTCCTTACCTTTTTGAACAATGATATCATGGAAATGATTAGATGGAAAGTAGTTATCATAACCTTGAGGGTTAGGAGGAGCTAATTTGTTAACCATGTTAAATTTTACAAATAGTAAAATGATAATAACAAAAGAGAGACCTAGGAATTACATAAAACACTCCAACATGATAATAAATTAATAATTAAATTTTAAACCCTAAGAGGATAAAATTTTATAAGGAAACCCTATAGAAAAATAGGGATTACTATGTTGATTAAAGAGCATGTTCACCAATATGTTTTATCAAATTTGGGATTTATGTGAAAACCATAGATGACAATACTACTATGAAATATCAAGAGAATAATATAAAAAAGATAAAATTCACTGATTTGGAATTACTATATTATGGAAGCTTATTAAAATGATCAAAGTGTAAGGAAAAGACAAAGACATATCTAAAAATTGTGCCTCTAAGAGGATCCAAATTTGAAACTTGCAGTGTAGAGAGGTATGGTGACTAGAATCAGGATCTTACAACTAGATCATGGCATGGAAAATATAAGGGTGGAACTCATATTTAAATTAGGGCACTCCTATTAACTTGGAGTGAGGAAATCAGGGTTTTTCTAGTTCTTTGTGCCTCCCTTTGTAGATCTTGCATATGGTGTAGGAGCTTACGATCACTTATGGATACCACTATGCGATTAATTTTCTATCAAAAACCCTAGTTCCTTGGAATGTAAATATCAATACAAATTAATTAGAATAATGGGTCAGTGGTTGAAGTTGGATGAGATCACAACACCCCATATGTTGAGCATAATATACATATCGATACTTCAAAGAGGGATAAAACTTCATGTAGTTCTCCTATGCTATGGTGGTGTGTGAATGAATAGTGAAATATTCTATATGATGGTGAAATATTAACATGATTAGATGATTTAACCATGACTTATGACCTATGACATGTACTTAGACTAGATATCTAAGCTAATAAGCCTATATGCAATCAAAATTAGTAAACATAGGTATTTTGCTCTCAAAGTGAAAATGTAATTCTAGTGTTTTTTAGTGTGGAATCTACATGTGTGCGAAAAGGTTTTAAAAAGTGATTATATAGTTATATAATTTAAAATAATTTGATTGGGGATTATAAGGAACCTAAGATGACCTTCTTATGGCTTTGAATTTGGTAAATTGGTTATTATTTGGCAAGAAGACATGAAATGGGGAAGGCAACTAAAGTGGTGCACTCATATCCCCTAGGGTAGTCTTGTCCAATAGGTGATTTTATCATCTTGAGTGTTAGGCATATACTAAATAATGTCTAAAGTTGACTAAGATAGGGATAAGTTCATTTGAGGGTCATATATCAGTTGAGAAGAGTGTTGAAGGTGGTTGAAAGTTATTAGAACGGGTCCTAAGATAGGTCTAGAGTTAAGTGTGTAAAATATTAGTCATAAGTGCACAATTTTATCTTTAATGTTAATTTTTCATGTCTAAACTAATTGAAAGCCTAGAAAGACCATATGTTTGACCAAGAAGATATTAGTTTCTACATGAATTCCTATTTGGTGTATGTTATTTTTTGAAATGTCACCCCAATTACCATTCCTTCTTGGGAGAAAAAATAATGATGATTTTGATCACCTCCATATCCATAGATATAAGGATTATATGTAAAAAATAGTAAACACCTTATATCTAATTGTCTATAGAGTGATAACTAGGCAATCAATGTTTATATTATGTGATCAAAGAAAGAGACCACTAAATTCACTAGGTGACTATTGGTTTTACCTAGACCATATAGCTATTATAATTAAAGGTACACTAGTAGATCTCTTTTACTTTCTTAGGCATGTACCTAACTAGGTAGCTGAGTAAGAGATAGCTTACAAACTATCCTACAATGTAAATGAAAATTTAAGAAAGGCTTTATTGATTAAATATCACAATACATCCCTTAGTATTGATAGACATAAATTCAAAAATTGGGATTATTTGGCTAAAAAATCCAAACATAGAGGTTCATTTAGATTTGTATTAGTTAAATTTTGATTCAAGGATCCTAAGAAGGTGATAGGGAAAAAAATAAGTAAGTTCCTCATATAATTCAAGAGATAATATGGAAATCAAGAATATGAGAATGACTTGATATTTATGAATCCTAAGGATGACTTTAATATTTATATAATAATTAAAAAGGTTTAAATGTCTATGAAGATTGCCTAGATGATCCAATATGATCTTTTCATAACAAGAGAGGATGCAGTTAAAATGGACCAAGAGGAAAAAATTATGGACAAGATAATCAACCTCAAGAAAAAGAATAAAAAGATAATAAACATACAAGATCTTAAAATTAAGAGTTTTTAAGAATGCCCCAAAGCACTAGGAGGAAAGATAACCAGTTCTAGATATAGGGACACCCCTAATACCAAAGGTCACATTTGCATTCATTTCAGTGGTTAAAAAATTTCTACCATCCTTATACTTAGGCATATCATTATGCATTACCTACTTTGACTCAAAATATTAGTATGGGTGAAGATATTTATTAGAGGAACCTCTATATGAGCTATTAGAAGGGGATTTAAAGGAAAATCATGAAGAATACCTAGAGGAAGATGTTGCATTAGATCTTTCATGATAGATGCCTCTACAGATAGATTTTGAGACTTCAAGCCTCAATCCTCTTTTCACTCATGTTACAGAAAAATGAGAAATAATATCAAGATCCTTTTATGGACAAGGGTGCATACCCAACATGTAAAAAATTAAAACCTCAGTGATCACACCAACTACTTTAGTTGTTCCACTTGCTATCACTTAAACTTCTCCACATGACTTGGCTCAAGTCACCACATCCATTATTTCAACTATTACACCAAGCCCTATAGTTATCCTTCTAATTTCCATGAATTATATGGTTTTAACTAGTATGGTAAATACTATAATTTTTTTATTCTTTGGCTAGTATTTCTCCTACCACTAACTAAATGATTGTTTTTTATCCACCAATTGACCAAATATTCAAATGTCTAACCTAGGTTATCTTTACACAACCCATTATTTCCACACCTAACTTTGACACCATAGATTTAGATCACATTTTGAGGACTTAATATCCCAATAAAAAATTTCCATGCATCCCATATAGGCTCATGTATTTACCTAAATATGGGTGTCTATTACACATGGCCTCCCAATAGACTCAATAGTCATCTAGGTCCTAGAGTTTCCTAACCTTACAAAGTATGTTTTTAGGACCCTCCTTAGACAAATACATCTTTATATAATTTACTCATCCAAAATTTCCCTTCACCATCCTCACTTTCCTATTGCACTACTCCATCTCCCTAAATTATCATTCCTCCACCACAAAAAACCTCATGCTTTACTATTTAGTCTCCCACTTAGAGATTTGCTCAAGACTTTCTAGTGACTCCCATATGGATGTAAAAATATAACATAGAGAAGTTAGCTATACAAGACTAGGTTATCAATGAGGATCCCAAATTAACCATATAATTTGATGAGACCTTAATAAAACTCAAAAGTGTGAGGACAAGAATAGTCATAACTAAATAGAAGCCCACTGAGATTGTAAGAGGAAAATAACTCTTATCACTAACAAATAAAATAAAATATAGACTTGGATAAGAGTATGATCTCTAAGAATACCCTATTTATATGGTGGATCCCATTAGAGGAGTCCTCAAGTTGATGTTTCAGGAGATGCATCAGACTTACCAAAGACTGGAGGTAGAAATCAAAATATAACATCAAACATATATAATAGAAAATGTGTAAAGCTTAACCAAATCCCTTTAAAATATAATATGTTACATTCAATAATCAAGGGTAGATTCATGACCAAAATTAGGCAATGTGGTGAAATTTTATGATTCTATGAAGAGATTAGATGCCAAACTACACTTCATCAACAAGGAACTAATATAAAAATCATATTAGCACCTCAATTTATTGAAT
>JARHVA010001104.1:1685000-1737500 GCA_037957365.1 Torreya grandis | reverse complement strand
AAGATATGAAAATTACACATGTTACCATGACCATGACCTACAAATACACCCAGATGTGTCTTTTCACTACTATTCAAGAGTGTGGAAACATTGACAACAAATGTTGTCAAAATTAAAGGGGTAGTTTGATATCTCCACCTCTAGTAATTCATGGTTTGAGAGTGGCACTACCACCATGTTCATGGTGGTGGATAATGTCTAGGACCAAGTTCTTGTCCTCCCATCATGCTTGATCAATAGACTCACTACCCATTCCAGTTGTAATGACCTAAAAGTGGTATTTTAGTGCTAAGAGTGAGACTTGAGACTACATGTCCCTAGATTAGCCCTAAACCTATCCTAGAGCCTATTATCATACTTATGTAGTCTTGTGCAAGCCAAAGGCATCCCTAGTTAGATCAAATGTAGTACCATACCCTCATTTCATGATCTTGGCCATTCATGCCCAATGTCCTACTAGTTAGATAGTTGTGCCATATTATGTAAATTAGATCCACATGGCACTAGTGTCCTCAACTGGTGTATATGTCCTTTAATCTAAATTTATTGAATGAATATATTTTAGAAATTAAAATCCTTCTAAGATCAGCCTAGACATATTTTATTATCTGCATAAGCAACATAATACTCTAAATACATGACCTTTATCCCTATATCCACTAGATGGAAATTATATGAAAAATACATATTCAAATACAAAACAAGTTTTGAAAAATTAAGGTTATCAATCCCTATTTTCCCTTACTTATGCATACTACCATTTACAGTATGCCTAAGCTTAGATTTTATAGGTTTCCAATCTTAAGCACACTTAAGGCACTCAATTCAACTATCATACTATCATCATTTCCATTTGCACCATCACTTAGATGGGGAGAATTACATTAGGCTTGATCCCTCCTTGGAGTATTAGTATGTAGGCAACTCTCTTCACAACAGGGTATTGAGGATGTCCAGTCTATCCTAATAATGAATAAATTTATGAGATCATACCCTAATTGCAAAAAGGATTAGGGTTTGAATCATAAATAAATCATTATAATAATAATATAGAGTTTTATAATTCATGTGTATAGGAACAAACCCTAGAAATATAGACACAAGTACACCTAGAAGTTCAAGATAGTCTAGCATAGAGGACATTAGTGCCAATATCAAGACACTAAAGCCACATGGAACTACTATCCAAATGTGGTGATACTATCCAAGAAGGGTTATGACATAGGGATCTATTTTATGACACTTATACTAGCTTTCATCTCAGTTTTTAACACTCAAATTGTCTATATCAAGTGTTTTCCAGATAAGTCTTTATTTGCACTATTTATTACTATTTTTTAGAAAATTCAAAGCTAGTCAATCTATAACAAATTAGTGGAAATATTTTATGCATATTATTTCCTTAATTTATTCTAATAATCCCTTTAATTAAATATATTATTTACATGTGTTAAGTCTCAAAAAGTTAAAACATTTGGTGAACCCAACTTACTTAAAACATTGCTCAAACCCTAACCCTAGATGCTCTTAAGGTTTGTATCCTTATTTCTCCTAGTTTCATTAGCTACCTTAAATTTTTTAGATTTAATATATTCTATTTTAGTATCTCTATTCCAATTTTTTTACTATATTCCATATAAAAAAAGATTTTTCCCTTACAGTAAGAATAAGTGCTAGGTTAGGTGGTAATCTTATAAAACATATTCATATTCCTACTATTCAATCTTACAACATGGATAAGGGACCTATTGTAACTCATATTGTTGATCCTTTACACCCTGAGTATGTTGATTTTTATGATAATGCATCTGAACATAAAAAATATAATCAAGAACAAGATGATACACAAATTATAAATTGGGACACTCTCCCTCCACTTAACAATGTTAACATATTTGTAAATAAAGATGAGGTCCTACAAATATTTAGATACAATTCAATAAAAATCCATTGATCATGAATAAATTTTACAATCCATAATGGAAATTAAGAACAAATTAAATAATGGTCAATCTTCAACTCTCCTAGCTAATAAAATTATTACACCTACAGTGGGGCCAACTCAGCTAGCACAACCTATAATTTTAATTCAACAAAATTTAGTGATGTTACACCTCTTGTGTCTAGTTCCTCCAATCAGGATGTAAAATAACTTATGAATAAGGTTGATACTATACAAGGTAAGGTGTTACATCTTGAGAAAGGATACACTAGGCCATCACATGCCTTGGATTATAATGTTCTCTTACATACAACTTTGGCACACCACATAGTGTCAATTCCCTTGCCATCTAGATTCATGACACCTAAGCTTACATTATATGATGGCAAGGATGACCCATAACACCATCTCCAATATTTTCACGTAGTGTGTTTGGACTATATGTCTAATAATTGGCTTATCACAAATTTGTTTCAACGTAGTTTAAAGGATTATGCCTTACAATGGTTTTATGACTTACCAAATCAATCTATCACAACATTAAATCCTTTGGCATACATGTTTTTAACACACTTATCCATCAATATTGAAGTGACAAGATCTCATATGCCCCAATTGCATAGTTAAAATCAAAGTCAAATGAACTTATTAAAGAATACATCTTATGATACAAGAATATATTAGATAAATTGATTGGCCCCATGGAAGATAAAGAGATTCAGGATATCTTCAAACAAAGTCTTTTTATAACATTACATGAATCTATCTTGTTTAATAAGTTTCCAACATTTATAGATTTGTGCCACACAGTCAAATAAAGAAAGGTAAAGATTATATCAATGGGAAAAAATAAGTATACCAATATATTGGATTAATTTTTTAATATTTCAATTAAAACTCCATACAAGGTAAAGGCCACTAAGAAAAAGAATGATCAAAAGGACATAGTTAACACAACTTTCGAGCCATCTCCTCATTTAATTTTATCAACTCCTCAATGCAAAATCTTCACCAACCTTCCAAAGTCACCAACACGGGTTTTATAGTAGCTATTGGAATTCAATGCCATATCTCTCCCTCCCATTAAATAGGTTGATACAACATGCCTTTTATAAAAATCTATTATCCCAACACATTCTGTGAGTAGCATAAATCACTAGGCCATACAACAAATAGATGCATAAGCCTAAAACATAAGATTCAAGATCTGATTGAGGCTAACATTATTAATGTGGGAACACCCATAGAGGCACAAAAAGTACAAAAAATGGAAGCTAAGGCATTAAAGATATTATCATATCCATTTCTAGAGCACACAATAAATGAGGTAGGGAGAACTTTAGGTGTTTGCTACACATAATAGGCACATCCACCACTAGCTTCATATCATACTATTTTAAAGGAGGCACACCCATTGAATAATATCATTGGTATGTACCACTCGATAGTTCTAGTCAAACCAATTATCACCTGTTCAAAGCAAGAGATTTTTAATGATGATACAAATTTACATGCACTCCTTGAACTGGCTTATATACATCATCATCATCATCCTATCTAGAGTGTTATAGTTGACAATAGGTCAGGAATTAGCATGTTCACTAAGACACTTTTATAGGATTTAGGGAATTTAAATCAAGATATATTCCCCATAGACAAAGTTATCGATGGTTTCAATGGTCATGTTTAGAGCTCCATCGAGGAGATTGTGTTTTTATTACAAGTTAGACCAACACATATAGCCACTCAATTCTTAGTACTACCTAGTTCAGTTGTGTTTGATATGTTATTGGGTAGGTCATGGATATATAAACTATGATCCATTCCATCTAAAATTCATATATTCTTAAAATACATGCATGAAAATCAATTGGTCAAAGTCGAGGGTCTTCCATATGAGTATCCTCTACCTATCCCATAGCTAGTTATAGCATAGTTACTAGTTATAGTTCTAATAAATTTATTAGATATAACATAGATATGTATTAATATACCTCATAGTACATTCATTATTGATACACCACCTAGTTTAGTAGTGCCACTAGTGTAGGTGATGTCTATTCCTATAATATTGATATGTATGCATACTCTCCCATGGATACCATTATTAAATAGATCCACACATTAGAGATATGTGATAGAATATAGAGGGATTTATCCACTAATTTTTTTTTGAGATCAATATTATTGGGTTATCAAGGTTCTCATCATAGGTCACTTATGTAACCTACAAATTATTCTACTAGACGGGTTCTTAAGACCCCTACAGTTCATAGGTCACCACAGTTAGTATCACAGATTCTTAGCACCACTACATAGGCAAATAAAAATCACTTAGTAAAATAGATTATGGGACCACAATTTCTCTTCCACATAGCATACATTATCATAATTCCCTTATTTGGCATAGGTCATAGTGATAATGAGTCTCCTATGACACTAATTGATTAGTATGGATTATTTCTTCTTGTACATATTTCACCTATTTATTTTCTCCTTTTACATAATTAATTTTCATATTGCTTATACATAGCTTATATCTAGAAATTATAAAAATAATATTACATGTCAAAAACACAAAAAAAAATCAAATAATACTCAAAAAACATAGAATTTATAGATCATATGCATTGTTATGTTTACATTTATTATATTTTATAGATACTACATATGTTAGCTATCTTAGTATAGTCAATTTTATCATACTATATGCTTCACTTGTTCTTGTTAAGTGCTTGTAGATTGCCTATAGGACTTAAGTCCACTACACTAATTTAGAAATGGTATTATCTTCCCACTGTGGGCATATACACTGATACATGGGTATTTGTTGACACATTCACCCACTTAGCGGAATATTATACATAGTTTCGATTACCAAGTTCTATCCTTTTATACTCTACATTCCATCTTTAGCATTTTTATATTTGAATATTAATCATTGATACTCATACTCATATTTTTTTCATCTATGACTACATTATAATTAGCATATGTACATTCTACCTCTTACATAGATTTGTATTACATATTCATGCATACTTTCATTTCTAGCTTACCTAGTCTAGACTTGATTGTATCTCTTTTGCTTTTTATATTTGAGGACATTAAAATATGCTATTGCTCTTTGGTTCTATGCCACTTCTATTCACATTATGTATTATTTGGACATTTCCCCATGTCTTCATGTGTGCTTTCATGTTTGTGTATGCAAACATTTAAACATGTCATTATATGTGGATCTAAGATAACTTACTTGTTGCTTTTGTATGTAAACATTTGAACATGTCCTTATATGTCTTATTTTCTCAGATTTAATGATATGTTCCCATGTCCTTGTGTTATGGACCCTTGGCCTATTTTACATGCCTCATGT
Organism: Torreya grandis; assembly: GCA_037957365.1. Lineage (NCBI taxonomy): Eukaryota > Viridiplantae > Streptophyta > Pinopsida > Cupressales > Taxaceae > Torreya > Torreya grandis. The sequence goes on along the minus strand of JARHVA010001104.1, from coordinate 1,732,182 downwards.
GTTTTTTATATATGATTTTTTGTATGCATCATGGATATGACACTTATCTTTGCTTGTTACACACACTAGTTTTTTGATGCCATAAGGGAACTCATGCATCTACCCTTCCTACTTGGGTGTCTTAATGGACATCATGCTCCATCCCCCTAGGCATCTACTCAATTCTACTCAAATTTAATATTTCATACATTTATTACATCTATATTGACACCCTTGTGAAATTTTAGACATGACATACATCTTATATTGCATACTTATGCATATATTCTCTTATATTCTGATGTTATGTATGCACATTATATTGTATTATCACATAGTTATCATAAATACTCTAGATAACACACATTTTTTAAAGATTTTAATTTTGAGAGTAGTTTTTGCATAGATTGAATAAATACCCTCAAAATATGGGGCATTCATAGGGGTTTTGTCATAGTGAATAGTCTCCTATATTGCACTCACAAAAAAAAATTCTAGCATAGAGGCTAAGTTATAGAAAATCAAACATAGGTAAACACAGAGGAAAAATAGTGACTTAAAAAGTGGTATAGTTGAATAGAATTCAGACAAGAAAGACATTAGCACCCAAATGGGGACACTAGCACCACATGGTTTTACTATCCAACATATGGCACTATTTTCTAGTAACCTTAGTTTCAAAACAACTCAGATTGGTTATAATATTACAATAGTTATAATATATATTTATACAGAACTAATTATAGATTTATCAATGATACTTAGTTTCATATTAGCTTAGCTCAGATTCATATCAATTACTAAGATTGGGGGAATCATGCATGGCATGACCATGCCCATATTTATTTCACAAATAATTAGATATAATTATTACAACTCAGTCCAAAATCAATATACGTATCTAAATTGAGGGCATGTGTGGGACACATTATTTCCATATGATCAGTTACACACTGATTGATTAGATGGAATGACAAATTCCATGTCTTTATCCATGCTATGTATACGTGACATCATATTATAGGTTATAAATATTTTCATGCATTATTCCATCTATCATGGTTATCATTCTCAAATGGCCTAGAGCTACCTAATATACTTGGGTGGCTATAAAGATGACATACACAGTTAGGTATACTCAATAAAATATTTTTAGTACTTCACATAGTTCAATTTTAGATACATCTACTACATAGGTTTGTGAAATTATGGATTCATATCCTACCTGATTTTTTGAGCCACCCACATGAGAGGGTTGGACAAACTATTAGTCTAATCCAAGCTATTCATAGGTCATGATCCACCAAACATGTGTGGGCAATAATGGAATCAAAACTTCCAAATATGAAATTGAGTCCTCTATCATCTTAATCCAATATATTCATCAATTGATCAACATATACATGCACACACATAGGTTATCATCAAGTTCATGCATTGGTTCATGTACCCAATGATGTATATTTATAACTTTCCTCTTTCCCATATTTTTAATTAGTTTTACTCAGTTTCTTATTTACTCATCATAGTCTTTTTATTTTGATATCTCTTAAATAAACACTAATTTATGCACATTTCATTTTTAGGACATGATTTGAATCATGTTTCACATATATAGACCCAACTTAACATACTCAAATTCAACTTCATAGGTTTCACTTCCTAGGTAAGTCCAAGTACACTTAATTTTCCTTTATGCTAGTCATTTAACTTTATTGCATTTATATCATAAAGAGGGGGGAAATGTAATAACCTAAAAGTGGTATTTGAGTGTTATGAGTGCTACTTGAGACTAATTATCCATAGATTATTCTTAGACCCATCTTAGAGCCTATTATCAAACTTGTCCAGCCTTGTACAGGACATAGGCATCCCTAGTCATCTCAAACACAATCTTAGACCCTAATTTCCTAATCCTGGCCCTTCATACCTAATGTCTTACTAGCTAGATAGTAGAACCATAATAAGTACACTAGATCCAAGTGGCACCAGTTTCCCCACAATGGCCCCTATAGCCTTTACCCTAAATTTATTGAATGAATATATTTTCAAAATTAAAATCCTCCTAAGGTTGGTCTAGACATATTTTGTTATCCACAAAAGTAATATAACACTATAAATACATGAATTTTAGCCATATATCCTCTATATGTAAATTATATGTAAAATAATTATTTAAATACAAAACAAGTTGAGAAAAATTAAGGTCATCAATCTCTATTCTAACTTACTTTTGCATACTACCATCTATAGCATCCCTAAGCTCAAATTTTCTAGATTTACAATCTCAAGCACATTCAAGTAACTCAAGGCCACTATCATACTAGCATCACTTTCACTTGCACTAGAACTTAGGTGGGGAGAACTATATTAGGCTTGATCCCTCCTTAGAGTATTGGTATGTAGGTGAATCTCTTCATAGTAGGGTATTGAGGATGTCCAACCTATCCTAATAACAAACATACTTTTGAGATCATACCCTACTTGTAAGGAGGATTAGGGATTTATAGAGTTCTAAAATTCATACACATAATAAAAGACCATATAAATCCATAAATAGGTGTACCTAAAAGTTTGGAACAATCTTATACAAAGAAAATTAGCACCAATATCAAGACACTAAAGCCACATGGTGTTACTATCCAAATGTGGTGCTACTATCCAGAGGGGTTCTAACATAGGGATCTAGTTGATGACACTCATACTATCTTCCATCTCAATTTCCATCACTCAGATCATTTATATCAAGTGTTTTCTAAATAAGTTTTTAATTGCACCATTTATTACTATTTTTAAAAAAGTCAAAGCTAGTAAATATATGAAAAATTAGTGGTAGTATTTTATGTATATTATTTCCCTGATTTAGTCTACTAAGCCCTTTAAGCAGACATTATATTTATGTGTGTTAAGTCCTAAAAGGTTAAATCACTAGCCTAAAGAATGCCCTTTCTATAATAATTGAGTACTTGTATTAAGCTTTTATTAACTTAAATAATATCAAATTATTTACAAATAGTGCTAACCAAATTAAGGTGGAAGCTTATTCAACACTAATAACCTACAAAAAAATTGTTATTAAGTAATTAAAAATGAAATTTATATGTACTACTTGTAAAATCAATAAAATTTATTAAAATTAAATTCATCTACATTTGAGAACTAAACATACCTTGTAATTTAAATGCAAAAAAACTATAGGATATACTCTAATATTGATAGTAGTAAGAATAATTGCATGGTTTGACTCACAAACTTTTGATAGATTCTTATTAAATGGACTCACATGATATTTGACCAATTGAATATTTTTTTGAGAATAAAATTTGAATGGCGTATTATCTTGCTATGTGCTTCAAAGTCTTCAAACAACCATACATATAATTTTTTGATAGGTTATCATTGAATTTAAATTCCAATGACTACACTAGATCTAGTGGGATAGCTAATGTTTTCTCCATCTATGACTAGGGAAGTAAAAAATTTCCGTATAAACATTGACATAAGTAATAATTTGTTCACTGTTTGTTGTCCTTTTTAGAAATAACTTCCAAATCATGACTTATATTAAAAAAATAAAAATTTAATGATTATTTGAGATAGAAAATGAGAATAAATAGAACATAATGTTTAATTATATACCTAGTTGCAATAGATTAGATACATGGTCATTCATGTGACGATGTCATATCTGTAAGTTGTAATGTTGGTGAAACCTTATATGTGTAAATTGGAATTAGAGGTGTGAAATTCCATTCATCCACCCACTCTTATGACTCACACTAATTCCAAATAAAGTCCATGCATGCAAAATAGAAACATTCCAAGTGTCTCACATGAATAGTCCAATAACCTATATTTGAGCTAAGAAATGAGTGTAACTCATTTGATACCATTACAGTCATACAATCCTAATACTTTGCCAAGTGTTCTTCCTTAATAAACTAGAAATATCTATGATTAGAATAATTTTATTGAGAACCATGACCCATTTTATCATTAAATCATTCAACAATGGTTGTTGCATCAGTCAAAATAGATCCATATTCAAACTTTAACTCCTTTCTTGAAATAGATCTTTTTGCACATTCTCCAACACCATCATGCTCCCATTTCCCATGTCCAGTCTTAGTGAAACTCAAAATATGTTCTATGATAATGGTAATATGCATCCTTCTCAACCATTAAAAAATCCATGTATTAATTAATTATAATGCGAAATTATCTAACCAAATGTAATGATGATTAAAAGTAATGTTCCTTTAAATCAACTTTCCATAGAACATATTTAAACAACCTTGTGCATACTTTGTATAATGTGATAAATCATCACTAACATATAAATAATAATCCCTTAACATGTTTTGATCTTATTCTATACTATCATTGCATGCATAAATGTTATATACATGAATATGAAAACCTGTATCAAGTTTTAATATTGTGATTGAACTTCAATTTGTGGTTTGAATGTGTAATTATTAGAAAAGTTGACTATTAAAACAATAGAACCAAGTGGGAATTTGTCAATATTTTTCTTGAAATGTTCATCCATCCATCTATCCCTATGTGTGTGCCTTACATACTCATAAAAAATTTCCTCCATGAATTTGACCTTAAATTTTGAAGCAAGTATTTATTTTGTAACAAGCTCACACCTTTTAGGTTTTTTGCCATATTTTACTTGATAGGTCACATATTTGTATTTTCTCAAACCAACTAATTCCTATCCTTATACTCTCCTCATGGATACATTTTTTTTTAAAAATTGGCAATCCACCACAAATGTTATAATTTCCATACAAACATGCTTTGTTATAAAAGAATTGTCCATCTAGTCTTTCACAAAAAATGGTTGGAATAAATTTCATAGCTTATTTTGGTGGAAATTCTAAGCCACACTCCTGAAAAATATTTTCAGTATGAAAATTAAAATGTATATTGTAAAAAAATCATAGTGAATTGAAAAATCAACATGTTTCCTAAAACAAGAAGTGGTGCATTATGATTTATTTTTACATAAAATGGTTTGGCCATCTCAAAGTTTATTTGACTAAAATAAATTTGTGGATGTTTTTTAAAAAAAATAGAGTACAATTATGTTTGGGTCATATCCAATAAATGTTTCAGACATGATTCATAATTGTGATAAGCAACTCTTATTTTCACTACATGTGAAACTCTTGTATTATCTTTCCAAAATTACACAAGTAAATCTTTGAGAGCATCAAATATAGTTGTGTCCTTTCATATAAGTCTAACATATAATTCTAGATCTCATTGTTATTTCCAACATTAATTATTTGACATATTCCAATCACTTTCATTAATGTTTTTCTATTTATGTTTAGTGCTCAACTAGTTTTTGAAATCAAGTGTTTTTTCATGTTTGACCATGTACTACACAAATTTTAATTATACATCGAGAAACATAAAAATCTTAATTACATGATGTTGTGCCTATAGTATGATATGCATCATGCATATTTTCATTATTTTCATCATCCATGTTAGATGTTCTTGGTTCTAAGTTGTACATTATAGGTATAACTTTTATCAATTTCATCAATGAAATAAATAATTGACATTTTTTACTATCAAAATTTAATTTTAAAAAGAAATTATCTAAAAAAAATCATCTATTATTATTGAATGGGGGTTAGACATTTTGTTATACATTGGTTTCAAAATATTTTCATCAACTTCAATTAAGTACTTGTCTTTTCTACACATAATATTTGGAGGTTTTGTTAATGATGGACTTTGTTGAGAGAGTGTTTCAATATCATTATGTTCATTACTAGTTTTTTCATTGTTACTTTCATTGTTTGGTGTTTCCATGGAATTTTACTCATTTTTACTTTCATCTTAATGTGTTTCCATGAAATTTTATTCATTGTTAGGGGGTAAATAATCATGCATAAATTCATCATTAAAAAAATAAAAAAACTTTATAATTTTAATGTGGACTTGAAACATAAATTATACTTTTAATAAACATTCATAATCTTTATTTAATTCATCATTGTTGATTTCATCATTATCTATGGTGTTTGGATCATTAGGGATAGTGTTTGTACCTTGTATTGAGTGAATTGTTTGAATTTTTACCTTTTATTTTTCTCTCGACTCTTGTAATTGCTTAATTTTTGGTGATTTAACTAATTCATCTTCCTTGAATTAGAACCATAGCCCATGAATATACAAAGACAAATTTGATTCCTTTTGATAATCCCAAAAAAAAAAAAAATTGATTCATTTTTACTTTATTTTGAAAAGCATAGAATGATGCACATAATATAAGTGGGGTCAAAATTCTTGAAATACCACAAAAAATGTTGGACAGAGTTTTATCTATTGTGACATAAAGCATACATGTTATAACATGATGCATACACATTATGACTATTATATCTATATAGTCATATATCATCTTATTATGATATATGGTTATATTATATGATGTAATATATCTTATATTATTATATTATATGATTATGTGATGTAATCAAGATAATTTAATATTATTATGTCATGTAATAATATATAATTACCTTCATATTTATATTTGTGACATAATTATAGGGTCAATTAAACCATATTTTACATCTTATACAATTGATTGGGCTATAATTTAGGTTTGTGGGGATCACTTTGGCCCAAACCACATTTCTAATTGTACCAATTAACTAATTAGATCAATTCATGACTAATTTATCCCCAAAACATGTCTCTAATTTCACCAATTAACTAATTAGTTTAATTTTTGAAAAAATTAACCTAAAATCACATCTCAAATTACACCAAATGACTAATTGGATCAATTCATGACTAATTTAGCCCCAAATCACATCATCATATTGTTAAGCTAATTTGAAGGGGATAAAATTGGTCCTAATTTCCTTCATGATTGATGTATTGGAATATTTTCATTATTTTTTATGATATCAAGTTTGATTGACCCCAAAATTACATCCTATATAGTCAAAAGTTAGTTCATTTCATTAAAATTACATCAACTAAGTGTAACCCTAAACCTTAATCCATAATTTAGGTTCACAAGGCTCAAATGGCCCTAATCACATCTTTAATTACACCAAGTGACTAATTGGATCAATTCATGATATACTTGAAGCTAATTTAGCCCCAAATCACTTCTTACTCTTGTAGTTAGGTTGAAGGGGCTAAAATTGGCCCTAATTTCCTTCATGATTGAATAGGTGGATTATTTGGTTTAGGGTGTTATGCCAATGTGATCGATTAACCCCAAAATTATATCTTATATAGTTAAAATAAGGTTCATGGGGGTTTAATTTCATCTAACTTACATCAAAAATTTAAATAATTAACTAATTGGCTAGATATGTGAGGAAATGTGAGCTAATTTATAGCCCTAAATCACATCATATACTTTAATTTAGGTTCATTAGATTCATATTAGCCCTAATTTCCTATGTTTTCATTTGTGATACAGTTAAAGGGTCGATTAAGACATATGTTGTCCTATACAATTAATTAAGCCATACTATAGGTTCATAGGGATCAATTTGGCCTAAATCATGTCTATAATTACATTTATTAACTAATTAGATCAATTCATGACTAATTTAACCCTAAATCATGTCATCCTATTATAGCTAAGTTGAACTTGGGCTCAAATTGGCCCCAATTTCCTTCGTGATTTATTTTATGGGCTATTTGCTTCATTTTTTAATGATATTGGGGTCGAATGACCCCCAAATTAGATCCTATATAGTCAAAATTAGGTTAATGTGGTTTAACTTTATCCAAATTTCATCAACTAATTGTAATCCTAAACCCCAAACCCTAAATTATAACCCATAATTTAGGTCCATAAAGATCAATTTGGACCAAACAAATTTTGTAATTACACCAAATATCAATTCATGATAGAACCAAAGTTAATTTAGCCTTAAATCACATCCTAATATTACAATTAGGTTAAAGGGGCTCAAACTGGCCTTAGTTACCCCTTGATTGAATGAATCAATGACTATTTGGTTCATTATATGATGACATTAGGGTCAATTTCACTCAAAATAACATCATAGACATTTGAATGTGGCTCAATTTTTCCAAAATCATGTCATTGATTGCATTATTTGACTAATTAGCTCAATCTTTGATTAAATCAAATCTAATTTAGCCTCAAATCACATTATATAATGAGGTTCAAGGGGACCAAATTGACCTTAATTACTTCAAAAATTAAATCAACCAAATATTTCATTCATTACATGATGACATTGGAGTTTATAGAGCCTCAAACCACGTTTTATACATGTCAAACTTGCATCTATCATTGAACCAAATGATTCTTTACTTCATTCTCTAATGAAATTGGAGTTGATTAAGGCTGTATTCACATTATATATTCACAATTAGATTTAAGGGGATAAAATTGTCCCTAATTTCCTTTGAATGGAATCAATAGAGTATTTAATTTTATTATTATGATATTGGGGTCGAGAGCCCCAAATTACATCCTTTATAGTCAAAACTAGGTTCACAAGGCTTAATTTCACTCAAATTACATCATTTATTACTATAATGCACTCATTCACTACATATGTTAGGAAATATAAGTTAATTTATCCCCAATCACATCATATATTAGTAGTTACATGCAATGGGTCCAAATTGGCCCTAATTGCCTCCACCATTGAAAGAATTGACAATTTCAGGTTTTAATGAAATCGGGCCTAGTTGAACCATAAATCATTTTTTATATATTCAAAATTATGTTTTCAGGGGAAGACACACCAAAATTTCATCACTCTATAAAAAAATTTCATTTTGTGGTAGTGTATTTCTCAAATAATCTACAAAAGTTGATATTTTTCAATTTTTTAGGAAAAACATGTCCATGGGTAGGCCCTTTTTATCCACCAATTCCTTGCACTTATCCATTGACAAAATAATTGAAAAACCAAGAGAATAAATGCATACAAATATTTTGAGATATGCACATCAAGGGTATATATACACCACTCGAGTAGGTTTTTTCTAGACCATTTTTTGATAGTTTACTTCAGATTGTTGCCAATAGTTTCAAGGAAGAAGTTGAAAACATAGTTATTGGAAGTAGTGACCAAGTGATTAAATTGATCACTTTGCCATGAAAAAAGTGGCATAGTCAAAGTACTTAAGTAAATATTTTAGAGCTTAAATTATCTAACATAAGAATCTAATGAATAATATTCCAATTATGTTTAAGCTTCCTATTATATATTTTGAAGCCATGGAGATAGACTTCATAGCATGCATGAGTGAATATAAAAATATAAAGGATAAATAATGGTTGGTTGTCTAGGTTTGAAATTCACCTTCATGAGCTAAAATTTTTAAAATCATGTCTTCCTTTCCTATGTATATGATAGTTTAAACTCTAATAGGGTATGTATTTGAGACATTGCCTTCTATTACAACTCTAATGCAAGCTCAACTAGGATCAACCATAGTCATAAATACAATATTACATTCAAGTACTTCAATCACTCTAACTATGAAAATATCATCTCTAAAAATTTCAATGACCACATCACCTACTCCTACTATTTAGGGTCAATAAATTCCAACTATATTCCAATCTAGTTAGAGTGTAGGCTCAACTAACAATGTTACCTATACCTATTAAAGTGACCACTAGAGTCTATATTCATAGATCTATTTATGTACTTATATATAAAAGTTTTAGAGATAAATTAAGATTCTTATTAATTAACATTATAAAACTTGTAGATTTTGCATGTTAAAATTGAAGTCAATCTTATTTTAGACTTTGTAAATTTGGACAAGCTTTAAGGATGAGGCACCCCCATCCAAAGTTATATATGCATGTATTTTATTTATTATAAAGGGAGAATAATTTGGAGATTAATTAAAGAATATAATGCTTTATACAACTATTATGTGGATATTTATTCTAACTTTGTATGTTTCATTTAATAATTTCCATTATGTTAATAAATTTGTCATAGGCTAAGTGTGTGTTATTTTACAAGGATATGATTGAATATTTTGTTAGTCTTATTAAATATTTGGTTATAGATCATACATATCATTTTTTAGTGACATTAGATATGCATAACAATCTAGTACTAACAACATCATTTATTATAATCAATGAGTCATCTTGTAATTATTTCTTTAGACTCTTTACTCTATTTTATTTTGTTTTGTGCTTTCAACTGATCTAAAATAGACATTAGTTGATGACATGTACTTATCCTAGTATATTAAGTTAGCTTGGAAGGTTTTAATCTCTAATTTAATCATAGGACCTCTTATTTTCTACCTTACCCTTCACTACTTTTACTTTTTTTGTCATATTCACCTTAGTTTAGATCCACTCATCCACCTCAAGTAGAATTTATATTTAGAGTTAGACACTCATCGTATATGAACCAAACTTGGTAAATAACAACTCCAATAACTAATATTCCACCATGTGGTTATTTATAAAATTGATATCCATAATACATTGATAAATAGATTTTAGAAAAAACTATGTTTATTTTATAAAATAAAATAGACATCATTTTTTACAAAAGCTATTTATCACTATATATTGATTGTGAAAGGATAAAATATTTAATAATTCCACAATGCATGATTTGGAGTGGATTTTCACCAATCCTAAAACATTATGAAACTTCCTATAATAATATTTGGTGTGCATAAAACCTACACAAATAGGTTTTATCTAACACTAAAATGAGGGCCACATATAAATTGTTAAAATTAACTTAAGCTGTGTACACTAGATCCACTAGTAAGATTAACAAGGTCAAATTATGATTTTGGTCTATTATTATCAACTTTACATGTTCATCAAAGACCCAAATTAGATATATTTATCCCTACGAGATCCATAACTCAACTAAATTCAATCATCTAAGGGAACCAACCTCAACATTTATAAAGGGCTTGGTTAGCTAGTTCTTCCATCACCATAGCTTGTGTCATCCATGACTTACCTAGGAATCCTAAAAAGTACCTTTATTCATTTTCTCATCCTATGAGATTAGATATAGAGGAACATATAAAATCCTATAAGATTTATTTAGGATTTTTGAATTTGCTTCATGAAAACATTGCATGCAGACTTTTATCTTTCACCTTATAAGATGTTTTCTATGACTATTTCCTTAACCTTCCATAGAATTCAATTACCTTATGGAACCAATGTCATGAAACATCGATAACAAAATTTGGGTAGGTTAACAACCCTAATGTGGTAGATGTTGCATATAAACCTACTACTACTTTAGCCCTTGAGATGTATAAAAATATCTTAGATTCTATGAATCTAGTTATCTTACAAAGAGATAAAAATATCAATATCATATCAAATGTCTATGATGAATCCATCAATGTTGATTGTCAACTAAATCCCCAGCTACAAACTTTATCCATACCCAACATCAGTTTTACTATCCCATCATTAAACACTATTCCAAATGCCAATCAAAATGTCATGGCCAACAATCAAGTATAGAATTTCACTTAGTTTCCTTTAACTCATGTTTCACCACACCTAAGTATAAATTTTATAAATAATATTTCATCTATGCTTAATCAATAGAATAAAAATCAAGACTTAGTCCTAGTTAATGCTTGTACCATCAAATTATTAACTCTTTAGTTATATATCATACTTATCATTTGTTAGTGACATTATATATGCATAACAATATGGTACTAACAACATCATTGATTATAATCAATGAGTCATCTTGTAATTATTTCCTTGGACTCTTTACTCTATTTTATTTTATTTTGTGCTTTCAACTAATATAAAATAGACATTAGTTTATGACATGTACTTATCCTAGTATAGTAAGTTAGCTTGGAAGGTTTTAATATCCAATTGAATCATAGGACCTCTTATTTTCTACCTTACCCTTACACTACTTTTAACTTTTTTATGTCACATGCACCTTAGTTTGGATCCACCCATCCACCTCAAGTGGAATTTATATTTAGATTTAAATACTCATCATATTAGAACCAAACTTGGTAAATAACCACTCTGATCACTGTTATTCCACCATGTGGTTATTTATAAAACTAATATCTAGAATGCATTGATAAATAGCTTTTAGAAAAAAATTGTCCATTATATAAAATAAAGTATACTATTTTTTTCCAAAAGCTATTTATCACTATATATTGACTGTATAAGCATAAAATATTTAATAAATCCACAATGCATGCTTTGGAGTGGATTTTCACCAATCCTAAAATATTATGTAACTTCCTGTAATAATATTTGGTGTGCATAAAACCCACATCAATAGGTTTTATCTAACACTAAAATGAGGGCCACATCTAAATGGTTAAAATTCACTTGAGTTGTGTACACTAGAGCCACTAGTAAGATTAACAAGGTCAAATTATGATTTTGGTCTACTATTTTTATCAACTTTACATGTTCATCAAAGACCCAAATCAGATAGAGTTATCCCTAAGAGATCTATAACTCAACCAAATTCATCCATCTAAGGGAACCAACCTCAACATTTATAAATGGCTTGGTTAGCTAGTTCTTCCATCACCATATTTTGTGTCATCCATGACTTACCTAGGAATCATAAAAAGTACATTTATTCATTTTATACTCTTAGGGATTAACTACAAAGGAACATATGAAATCCAATAAGATTTATTTAGGATTGTTGAATTTGGTTCATGAAAACATTGCATGCAAACTTTTATCTTTCACCTTACAAGATGCTTCCTATGACTAGTTCCTTAACCTTCTATAGAATTCAATTACCTTATGGAACCAATGTAATGAAACATTGATAACATAATTTAGGTAGGTTACCAACCCTAGTATGGTATACTTACATTATTTTATTATGAAAAGAGAACCTAACAAGCTAATTAAAACATTAGTGCAAGATCCTAGAATATATATATCCATGTGGATGTCAAAAATCTAGTATGGTATACCAACATTATTTTAGTATGAAAAGAGAACCTAATAAGCTAATTAGAACATTAAATATAAGATCCTAGAATATTTATATATCCATGTGGATGTCACATATAAACCTAATACTATTTTAGCCCTTGAGATGTATCAAAATACCTTGGATTCTATGAATGTAGTTATCTTACACAAAGATAAAAACATTAATATCATATCAAATTCCTATGATGAATCCATAAATATTAATTTTCAACTAAATCCATAGCTATAAACTTTGGCCATACCCAACATCAGTTTGAATATCCCAACATTAGACACTATTCCAAATGCCAATCAGAATGTCATGACCAACAATCAAATATAGATATTCACTCAGTTTCCTTTAACTCATGTTGTACCAGACCTGAATATACATTTTTTAAATAATATTTCATTTATGCTTAATCAATATAATCAAAATCAAGACTTATTCCTAGTTAATGATTCCACCATTGAAGGTATAGCTTATGATTCTACAAAAAGTGAATTGGATGTCATCCAACGAAAGGTTCAAAGTCTTGGAAATGAGTTTATTAGTATATATAAATGCTAAAGGAACATCATTGAATAAATAAAAATTATTAATTTCACATTATATAAGTATAATATACCACTTATTAAGCCAAACAAAAACCTAGGAACATTACCTAACAAGCTCCCAAATGTAAATATCTATGAAGTAGCCTTGCTCAATTGGTGTATTGTACATAACACTAAACCACATGGTGAATTTGATTGCATATAATTATTTACTACTTAAAAAATATTCCAAAAATATATGGAGGTTTATTATATTATTCCTAATTAATATTATCCATCCGCATCAACTACACCCAGTCCTTCCAGTACAACAATGTTATTTGAGATATATGAACTCCCATTCCTTATTAAGGATGAGAATGAGCCAAAAGGCAACACTGATGTAGGAAAATCACTGTAGGTTTGTCATATTAGTTCAAAAGGTAATTATATATGGAAATAAGCCTCATGGATGCCTTGAAAGTTGTATAAGTGTCGTGAAGCGTGTTCAATCTAAATACTTAATATTTGAATTATTTCATGTAATTATGTAGTTAAATGAATAATTGTAATGGTTGTTTTAGATTCTATTAAAAGGTCTTAAACATAAAAATGAGTCTTATAGAGTTTTTATAGGTTATAGTCATCTTGAAGAGTCAAAGGGAGAAAATTATTATTCATGACAAGATATTTTGATATCTTAAGGCAAGTGGTTGAGGGAAAATCTAAACAAAGTATGACCATTCCAAGATTAGAAAAAAACCTCAATAATCTAATTGCTTCTAATCTACACTCAAGGAGATGTTTTAAATGATTTAAAAACATAAAAGAGAATGAGTTGGTATGAAGGGGGAGTGGAATGTTTTTGGAACAACTATTGGATTAATGAAAATCGACCCCTGCATAGAGATAATTTTTTTGATGTTGTTAATCATGTGTGATTATTGATGAAAGAATGAAATTAAAATGGTTTGCAAGTATGATTTTACTTTAATGTATGTGTGTTTGGAGACAGGATGTCAGTCCCAATAACAGTGAGTAATAGATGCTCAAAATTTGATATAGGGATTTGGTATTCCCTATTTTCTATGAGTTGTATATTATATTAAAAATAATTTCAATTGTTCAAAGAATAGATGTATGACAATTTTTGTTTATGAGTTATAAGATGTATTTTAATGATAATTAATTTTGATTCCTAGAAATAATAAAGAGAAGAATCCACTTTTATGAAGGAAGCATTATACCCCATCTTTCTGGCATGTTTCCATGTACGTGGACTGTGAGAAAAAGATCAAATTTCTAAACTATTTTCATACCTAGTTTAGTATTGGCACTAACAAGATATTTGTTTTTAGAATGAGTATCGAAGGTATAGGGCTTGTGGTAGAGGTAATTATGAAAATTTATGATACTTTGTGTATTGGGTGTTGATTAAATTGATATTTGATTTATCCACATGTGGAATGGGAATCCCTTGATTGAAGATTGATTGCAAAAAGACTTTGTATATTGTGTGAATGTCTTTGAATATAAATAATATAATTTTTTTATTTATATAAAACCCCATGTGAATCAAGCTATAAACTATCACAAGATTTGTGAGATCAATGGTGTAAAATGTTGAGTTTAATGATGAGTTAGAGTTGCATCTAGATTTAAATACTTGTTAAAGCACAAAATAAAGGTAAATAAGTGAACATTTGATAGTGGTTAATATTCAATAATTTGGTTAACTAATGTTATTTATAGTGTGAACAGTTGGTGTCCATAGCATGTATTGTGAGTAGATTGCATGTTAAGCTTAAATCTATTATGAGGCATCATTATCTATTCTGCATTAGATTTGTGTTTCATTTGATGGCAAATCTTCTTTCTATATTTTGATGTATTTAAAAGTGAATTTGAATACATTGGCATGGAGTTGACTTCTTTGAGAAATGTTCTTGGATATCCCTGATAGCTAGAGCAAGTTGTAGTTTGGAGAAGATAAAGAATCACTAGTTAAAAATGTATTGAGTTCTTAATATGTTTTATAAACCTATCAGATTCCATTTCCCTCATGATGAAACTTGGATTGTAAGAAGGTAGGTTGTAAACAATTATATGAAATAAAGTTAAGAAGATATTCATTAAGATAGATAAAGTGCAAGAATGTTGATTATATAAGTAGTGTCATTACAAAGGCTAAATCTATATGAGAATCATACATGGGTTATTATTGATTGTAACGAAAAAAATGGATAAATAGACCTAAAAAGGTACAAAGCATATTGAAGATTAAAGTGTGGAAAAACCAAAATGTTTAACTGAGAGCAAGTAAAATAAAGTGAGTGTTTGCTTGATAGATATATACAAGTGGTAGAAGTAAAATAGGGGATAATTAAGAAGTATACTCAATAAAATGATTCAAAAGGTTGAATTCAAAACCCATAAAGAGTGGAGAACCAAGAACATATAGGGAACATTAATTACAAGTTTGTAATTGTAGGTATTAGGGATAGATAGATAGAGAAATTAAATGAAGCACTGCATCAATTTCTTGGTATCAAATCATGGGATCTTTAAGGAATGATTGAATTTGTTATTGATGTTGCATAAGGTAAAAAGTTTTGATAGAATCACAGGAAGAAGGATCAACAAGTCAGAGTACTAGAAGACCATGTTGAAGAAAGGTATGAGTAAAATTTGATATTTGGTGTGAGATTATGTTTTGAAGAATTGTGTTTTGAGAAGAAATAAGAAGTCTTATAGCCATTAAGGCTTGACAAAGAGAGAAGAAGATCTTGAAAATTTTAAGAGTAAGGTTGAAAGATCAAGTGAATTCTTAAGAAGAAGATCCAAAGCAAGGTAATCTTGGATTTGAGAAATTGTTGACATTTGGTTAAGGTATTATTGTATTACAGACCATTGACTCAGAGAGAGGCTCAGTAAAGCCATTGATAAGGACCAATAAACTAAGGTGAAAAATATTTAGGTGAGGACCTAAGATGACCAAAATACCAAGGTGAAATAGACTTGGGTGAGGATCTTGGTGAAAGGGAAATGGAGATGAAGAAAAAGAAAGAGTTGAAGAGAGAGAAAGACTTCTAAGAAGAAATGAACATGATGAAATAGAGGTTAGAAAGTTTTTAGTAGGTGTTGGAAGAATCAATACAAAGTTAGCAAGGGTACATCTCAACAGGATGGTCAATGGCTAATTAATTAGAATATTAATCAAAGGAAAAGACAACAAATAATAAATGGATAAGAATGGTAGAAAAGGAGAGTGGAGAGGTAACTAATTCTTATATGTTTGTCTTTAACACAAAATTTGTATTTGTAGGTATGACAGTGAGTGATGAGAAGTTAATCTTATTTGAATTTTTACACAACAAATAATATTTGACAAGTGAAGTACATGAATAGTATGACATGCCTCTATAACATGTGTTGTACTATCAAGAAAATGAGATATTATTAGAAGAAGAAAACTGCCTCATTGAAGGCATGGTAGAAGGAAAAGTATAATAAGAGACTCAAGGGTCTCAAGTTTTCAAATATGATATTGTTCTTGATGCAGTGATTGAAGGTACACAAGAAAGAGAAGCACTTGAGTCAATTAATAGACTCATAGACAATCATGAGGAAGTTCAAGGTATAACCTTGGTACTTAAAGAATAGCAAGAGCAGATCTTCATTCAAGAGGATGAAAAAGAGTAAGGTACATCAATAGTAGGATAAAATTCTAATACATGGTTTGCATGTGATGAAGAACCTCAAGACAAAGAAGGAAAAGAGACTAATGAAGTGTTTTTTCAACCAATGGAAGGAGTGGATTATGTTTTATCTAAATAGTCAAAAGACAACCTTGGAACCACTAAGGTAATTTGTTTACTTTTAGATGTTCAAAATTTGTTGGATAAATTCTTGAAGGATTAATTGTATGATGAAGCAAGTGGAGACACTAATAGTGTCATGACAAAAACATGTTATGAAAATAAATGTGAATAATCTAATGAAATGGATATTCTAATGGAAGGCAAGGAGGATTCCATTAAAGAGTTACTACATTTGATGGTAGCAGATGATGATAATAAAATAGAGAAAAAGAGTAAGGAATTACAAGAAATTAAGAGGATTGTGTAGAACATAATAAATAATGGAATGTGAGATGGAAACAAAGCAAAGAATATGCAAGCAATATTAGTATGAAGGCAATTAGGTAGTATGAGCAGTCCATACAAGGAGAAAGACTACATATGCCTTCAAGGCATGATAAAAATAAGATTTCATATGTTTTTATTAACATGTTTGTGTTATGTGTAGGAACACCCAAGAAAATACTTAAGTGTGGTGCTATGGAACATGTGCACCGATATGAAGAGATAGTTGAGGATGAATAAATTTTAATATGAGCAAGGACAAGAAGACATGAGTATGAGCTCATGAAAAGTTTCAAGCATGGTAATTTGATGTAGGAGCATCACTATAGGATTATCCTAGTAGTTCAAAATGTCATTCTATGTGACAATAAGCCTCATAGAGGACTTGAAAGTTGTATAGGTGTCTTGAAGCGGGTTCCCTCCAAATACTTGATATTTGAATTATTTCATATAATTACTTAGTTAAATAGATAATTGTAATGGTTTTTTTAGGGTCTATTAAGAGGTATTAAATGTAAAAAAGAGTCTTATAGAGGTTTTATAAGGCATAGTCATCTTGGAGAGTTAAAGGGAGAAAATTATTATTCATGAAAAGATATTTTGATATCTTAAGGCAAGTGGTTGACGAAAAATCTCAACAAAGTTTGACCATTCCAAATTTAGAAAAAAAACCTCAAAAAACTAATTTCTTCAAATCTACACTTGAGGAGATGTTCTAAATGATTTGAAAACATGAAAAAGAATGAGTTAGTATGAGGGGGGAGTGGAATGTTTTTGGAAGCCCTATTGGATTAATGAAACCCAACCCCTGTATGGAGATCATATTTGTTGTTGTTGTTAATTATGTGTGATTATTGATGAAATAATGAAATTGAAATGTTTTCCAAGTATGATTTCAAGTTAATTCATTTTTGTTTGAAGAGAGGACATCAGTCTCGAGAATAATGAGTAATGGATGCTCAAAATTTGATATAGGAATTTGATATTCCCTATTTTTGTGGGTTACATATATATTAACAATAATTTCAATTGTTAAAATAATAGATGTATGAAAATGTTTGTTTAGGATTTCTAAGATGTATTCAAATGAGAATGACTTTTGATTCCAAGAAACAATAAAGAGAAGAATCCACTTTTGTGAAGGAAGTATTATACCCTATCTTTCTGGCATGTTTCCATGTACGTGGACTACGAGAAAAAGATAAAATTTCCAAATTATTTCCATACCCAGTTTAGTATTGGTACTAACAAGATATTTGTTTATCAAATAAGTATCCAATTTATAGGGATTATGGTGGAGGTAATTACGTAAATTGATGATATTGTGTGTATTGGGTGTTGATTAAATTGATATTTGATTTATCCACATGTGGAATGGGAATCCCTTGATTAAAGATTGATTGAAAAAAGACTCTATTTACTATGTGAAAGTAATTGTATCAATATAATATAATTTTTTTCTTTAGAGAAAAACCCATGTGAATCGGGCTCTAAACAATCACAAGATTTGTGAGATCAATGGTGTAGAATGTTGAGTTTAATGATGAATTAGAGTTGCACCCATATTTAAATACTTGTTAAAGCATAGACTAAATGTAAATAAGTGAGCATTTGATAGTGGTTAACATATTCAAGAATTTAGTTAACTAATGTTATCTGTAGTATGAACAGTTGGTATCCATAGTATGTATTGTGGGTAGATTGCATGTTGAGCTCAAATCCTTTATGAGGCACCATTATCTATTATGCATTGGATTTGTGTTTCATTCAATGGAAAGTATTATTTATATATTTTAATGGATTTCAAAGAAAATTTAAATACATTGGCAAGGAGTCAAGTTCTTTGAGAAACATTATAAGATATGCTTGATAGCCTGAGCAAGTTATAGTTTGGAGAAGATAAAGAAAATAACCAATCAAAAATGTATTGAGTTCTTAATAGGTTTTGTAAATCTATCATATTATGTTTCCCTTGTGATGAAACTCATATTGTAAGAAGGTAGGTTATAAATAATTATATGAAATAAAGTTAAGAAGATATTCATTAGGATAGATAAAGTACGAGAATGTTGATTATATAAGTTCTATCATTAGAAAGGCCAGATCCGTATGGACACCATACATGGGTTATTATTGATTGTAAAGAAAACAATGGATAAATAGACCTAAATAGGTATGAGGCATATTGAATATTAAAGTGTGGAAAAACTAGAATGATTTAAGTGAGAGCTAGTAGAATAAAGTGAGTGTTTGCTTGAGAGATACATACAAGTGCTAGAGGTAAAATAGGGGATAATAAAGAAGTCTTCTCAATAAATTGATTCAAAAGGTTGAAGTCAAAACCCATAAAGAGTGGAGAACCAAGAATATATAGGGAAGAATAATTAAAAGTTTGTAATTTTAGGTATCAGGGATATATAGAGAAATTGAATGAAACATTGCATCAAACACAAATAAGGGTAAGTGCATGGTGTTGAGGGACAATTGCATTTTTCATAACACATACATGTTATTAAAATAATGAGTTCGCATTATTCAATATTAGGCTGGGTAAATATTGTGCCTAAACACATACATGTTTTAAACATATCAAAAATGTGTACGCATTCTTAAGAGATCAAAGTATGAAGCTTTAGAATGTAAAGCGGTGAAAAATTAAAAAGGTCGAGGGGGGGAGAAGCAGGATGGTTTATTTAACTGTTAATTATAAGTTGACATTTAATTTAATTTTTTTTTAGTAAAATATAATAAATTAGGGTCACTTTGCATCTTCAAGAATTGTTTTCATAGCTTCATGACTTTTGACTTAGGAGATAGTTTTACAAAATCCAATCCAGTCAGTACTTAGTCATTTTCATGGTTTTAGTATTGAACCTAAATATTTAAAGGCATAAATTTTACAATAGATGTCCATTTTGTGTAAAAATATTGTCATTTTTTAGGTTTTGGTGTTTTTTAGATTACTTTTTGGCATTTCTAAGAGCTCTCAATTTGTAAAAATTAAGGTTTAATAACCAATGCACACCTAACCAATCCTAAATATGCTGATTTTTTTTACAATTGGGTCCATTATAATTTTAAAAAGAGACACAATAACACCATAATAATTTGTGACTAGGGTAAATAAGGATAATTTGGGCCTTATTTAGGCATGTTCACCCTAATTGAATTTGAATCCATACCAAAGAGGTGCGCATGGGAAAACATAGGTTACATTGGTGACCCATGCACACCCAACCACCCCTTTATTCTAATTTTAATTGCTATTATGTCCCTTATATGCCAAAAGTGACATAAACCATTATATCTACTTATGACTTAGGTAAATGCAAATAATTTTAGGCACATTTGTACATTACCACCCCATTTCTCTTCAAATTCAAGCATAAAATGTGTGATTGTGTAAAATTAAGTTAAATTTTTACCATTACACACTAAACAACCAAGTTATGTATATTTTACTTGTGGTTAGATTCATTATTGCCAAAAGTGACACAACAACACCATATCCACTTATGACCATGGAAATGTAAATAATTTATGGAACACATATGTTAAATAACCCTAATTCACTATGAATTAAAGCCATAGTGTGTGATTGAGGTAACATAGGTCATATTGATGACCCACACACAACAAAACACCACTTTATATTGTCTTTATTTGTAATTAAGTCCCTAATGTGCCAATATCCACACAAAAATACCATATCCATTTATGACTAGTAAAAATTTAGATGATTTGGGCCACATATGTGTGTGATCACCGACTTTGATTTAAAATCAAACCAAAGTGGTATGATTGGGGAAACTTAGGTTACATTGGTGACTTGCACATATCCAACCATCCATTTCTATTGTTTTTACTTGATAGTATGGGGATCATAGGACAAAATAAATATAACAAAATTATATCCATTTTTAATCAACAAAATTCATACATAGGCACATTCATGCATTCTCCCTAGTCACACAAGCTCATCCATTTTTAGTTGAGATAGTGTATCAACAAAAATATCTCTATAACTTGAAGAAATATCATGTTGATTGTTAATTAGACATTGATGATATGTTTTGTCCACATTTATTGTAGATCAAATATTTTACCTTTCAATATAAATTTTAATATAAATCAACTGAGCCCCTCCCTTATTTATATAGATGCATGGAGAAGTTTGGGTGTGGTCTGTGCACTCCACATTGAACAAATGGTTTGTGCATCATTCCCTTGTTATTACCAATAATAATTAGTATTATTCTTAGAAATCATTTGTGTTATTCCAAAATAAATTAGAGTGATTGATATAATCTATTAAATTTATGTAATATAATACAATAAAACCTAGAAAATACTTGACCCCTTGAGATGGGTATGGGTGCCCATCAATCATTACTTGATCACACAGTCACCCTTCTTTATAAATTGTCATCCCTCAATTAAAGGTATGAATTAGGTGTAGTCTCATCCCTCAATTCATTGATATATTATCTATGCCCTATATAAATATAAGGGAAACTTTCTACATCACTCAATAGAATGTGGAGGTCCTAATTTATATTTTATATAAATATGTCAATCAAGCCCCTAATCTCTATGTGGTATCATAGCCAAATAGATATATAGGGTTAATGATCAATCAAAATACCATCATCTATGATGGGACTCATCTCTTGGCCTCAACTATATATGGTTAGTTTATATATAGGTGTGCCCCATTTATAGAGAGGGGATAACCACCATTAACTAGTGTGCCCACTATATTATATATGATATATCCATATCCTAAATAAATAGAAGAGAATAAGGGAAATTATCCATGCATAAATCATGAATCAATCAATGTGACTGATGATATATATTTGATATCAATAAATATATAGGGTCAGGGGTACCATTATATATACAGTTAATTGAACACTCAAATTGTAATCCATTCTAGAGCCCCTATCTATATATGGGTACTCATCCACCCCAATCTATATCTACAAAATATGAGTCTCCACTATCTATAGACATATACTCAATTAATTCATTATATTGATTAGCATCCCCTATCCATATATTAGAACTCAATTGTGTGTGTGTGTGTGTGTGTGTGTGTGTGTGTGTGTGTGTGTGTGTGTGTCTATCTATATATATATATATATATATATATATATATATATATATATATATATATATATATATATATATATATATATATATATATATATATATATATATATATATATATATTATATATATATATATATATTGGATTAATTGGTCAACTCATTAGGACCATGACTAAAATACTATAGGTTCAAACCATGTGCATCCCTCACCCTCCTCATATATATATATATATATATATATATATATATATATATATATATGAGGAGGGTGAGGGATGCACATGGTTTGAACCTATAGTATTTTAGTCATGGTCCTAATGAGTTGACCAATTAATCCACCTTGATTCATCATATATGGTTATGGACATAATGAATCAGTGTCATATCCATATCCCATATCTACATAAGGCAGGGCCCCACTAAGTGATTGAATAAATGTGAATCATATTACATACATAATATGATTAGATCCTTCAATTGTAAAAAATAGGAATGAATGATATGGTGACACCATTTTAATGATCAAAACCATGATCACAAAACCACCCTACACTATATAGATATAGAGTTTCATTGGCATTAACACAATATCTATTTAATTGGCACAATATCTATTGATACCTTAACCTCACATATGGATTTAGATTCAGTAGAGATAGGGACCAAGGTATATCAATGTTATTAGATATATTTAATTCACACTATAGATTTAATGAGTCTATAAATCATTTAACCATTCTATCAATGATTAATTATACTACATTACATACAAAATAAGTATGGTATGACCAAAGTGACCTAACGTGCATAATGCCTGACATGGCATGAATGACTTGTGTTATGAAATACATATCCATATAATATAATAGATGAATGTCATCTCTATAGGTAACATTATGTTGATGTGATAGATAACTAAATGAGTGTGGGTAACATGATGTGATGGATAATACTTACCCTATTGATATGATATTTGGTTTTAACTACTTGACATCATTGAATGGGATTCATTACGTATGAGTTACATTTGTGTGGTGGTCCCATTGAATGTTGTGATACTAATAAATATAAATGTATAGCTTATCCTTTATCCTATCTTGAGACAATAAAAATGGATCATGAATCAAAGATAACTCATCTCATGTGTGTGTATCTCATATATACATGTGATGTGATAGAGACTACACATAACATGGTAGAGGCATACTACCTATAGTGTAGTGTCATATAGTTATAGGAGGTTTAATGTCTCAAAATGATTATTGAGTCAAACCTTGGAAATATCATGTCCCCATAGTTTAAATAATAATCAATATAATGTTGTGTTTATTTCAGCCTATAATCTACATAATCTCAAGTAAAAATGACATTAAAAAGGTGGTTTGATATGTGTAGGTCACCAATGCGACCAATTTTTCCCCAATCATATCACTTTGGCTTGATTTCAAAGTTATTTGGGTGATCACACATAAATGTGCCTCAAATTATCTACATTTGTTTGGATATGGTGATGTTGTGTATATTTTGGCATGAGGGACATAAACACTTTGGTGACCTACCCACATAAAACAAAAACTTGTGTTACCCCATTCACACCACTTTGGCCTAAATTTGAAGTGAATTAGGGTGATATTTCACAAATGTGTGAAAATATTTCCACATTTTACTTTGTTTCAAGTGGATATAGTGTTATTATGTCACTTATAGCCTATACAAGACCTAATAGAAATTAAAATTGGTATAATGGGGTGGTTGGGCATGTGAAGGTTACCAATTAAGCCTACATTTTTCCAATTACACTATGTTGGTTTGGATTTAAAGTGGATTTGGGTATTCATACACAAATTTTCCCAAAATTATCTCCATTTTCTATAGCCACAGGGATATGGCATTGTTATGTTACTTTTAGCTTATAAGGGACATAATTGTAAGTAAAATCAACATAAATGAGTGATTGGGTGCATTTTGATTACCAATGGAACATATAATATCTAAATCACACCAATTTTTCCTTGATTCATAGTGAATTGAGTTGATCATACATGAATATGTCTCAATTGTATGAATTTTCCATCATCTCAAGTGCATATGTTGTTGTGTTTATCCTGGCATATAAATACTCAAATTACAAGTAAAAATGACATAAAGTGGTGTTTTGGTGTGTGTAGTGATAGGACTGAAGTTCCCCAAAGCTCTGACACAACTTGTCAGAATTAAGAGCACACATGATTACCATTGTATAGGCAACTTAAGATGTGGAAATAACTAGAAGAATAAATAACTATCAATGAGAAATAACATAGAATATGAGAGGCAACACACAATTGTATTCAACTCATTACAAATGAAATTACAATAAAGAGATCACACTCTTCTTCCACCTCTATGAGGCTTCCTCCTCAAGGGCTCCCAATAATCTTCCCTCCAAAGTAATCTTCTCTCAATAGGTCACAACACATAGCTAACACAAGCTGTTGTTCACCTCATTGTATGTCTAGTACAACCGAGTATGAACCAGTACTCCAAGTAGATCTCACCATGATCCTACTCCTTGATTTATTGCTATCACCTTGGATCTTGCTCCCCCACTGATCTCCTTTTGACCCTCGCATACACACACCCCTGCAGACCAACCTGATCTTACTTATCACATGTAGATCTCCACCATGATCCTGCAACACCCTGCATATCAACCCTGATCTTACATACATGAAGAATCCTACTTGATTCTACCATGGAAAGAACTCTCCAAGTTCTACACTTGAGTTCTACACTTAACAATACAGCCCATGAGTCTATTATATAGATCTCATGCGTACAATGATTAGACTTGTGGCTCAAGACTCGAACTAGTCTTCATCATGCAAACAACCCATTCACTTAACTAATTGTTCATCAACAATAATTTTGGAACCGCCACAGGTGACCGACGTTGGTCCCTATTTGAGGTGACCGACGTCGGCCAATCCCTGCCGATGTCAGTTTCCTATACACTGATCCCTGACCGACGTTGGTTGTGGCCTGCCGATGCTGACGACTGTCATGCTCAGAAACCTCCATGTTTACATTAAGGTGAAGATTTTAGCTCCACACCCTAACAATCTCCCACTTGGAGATAAATAGCTGCACCTGTACCTATACCAGTACTTTGTCTAATCTGCATCCTGGGTTGTATTCCTCTTCAAGCTCAATCTTGAAGACTACCCACCACACTCCTTGTGGTGTTAATTATGTGCTTGAATTTCTTCATTCTCAGCTTACCTTCTTCTGCCATTGCTATACTCCCACTCAAATAGAAACCCCTATGAGTAACATGTAATCAGAAAACTACTAACTAGATCTGGGCCATATGTTAGTCAAACTTGCTCTGAAAACATCCAACCTGGCTCTAATACCATTTGATAGGACTGAAGTTCCCCAAAGCTCTAACACAACTTGTCAAAATTAAGAGCACACATGATTACCATTGTATAAGCAACTTAAGATGCAGAAATAACTAGAAGAACAAATAACTATCAATGAGAAATAACACAGAATATGAGAGGCAACACACAATTGTATTCAACTCATTACAAAGGAAATTACAATAAAGAGATCACACTCTTCTTCCACCTCTGTGAGGCTTCCTCCTCAAGGGCTCCCAGTAGTCTTCCCTCTAGAGTAATCTTCTCTCAATAGGTCACAACACATAGCTAACACAAGCTATTATTCACCTCATTGTATGTCTAGTACAACCGAGTATGAACTGGTACTCCAAGTAGATCTCACCATGATCCTGCTCCTTGATGTATTGTTGTCACCTTGGATCTTGCTCCCCCATCGATCTCCTTTTGACCCTCGCATACACACACCCCTGCAGACCAACCTAATCTTACTTATCACATGTAGATCTCCACAATGATCCTGCAACACCCTGCATATCAACCCTGATCTTACATACATGAAGAATCCTACTTGATTCTACCATGGGAAGAACTCTCCAAGTTCTACACTTGAGTTCTACACTTAACAATACAGCCCATGAGTCTATTATATAGATCTCATGCATACAATGATTATACTTGTGGCTCAAGACTCGAATTAGTCTTCATCATGCAAACAACTCATTCACTTAACTGACTGTTCGTCAACAACATTCTGGAACTGCCACAGGCAATCGACGTCGGTCCTTGTCTGAGGTGACCGACGTCGGCCGATCCCTGCCGATGTTAGTTTCCTGTATACTGATCCCTGACCGACATCGGTTGTGGCCTGTCGATGCCGACGACTGTCATGCTCAGAAACCTCTATGTTTGCAGTAAGGTGAAGCTTTTAGCTCCACACCCTAACATGTAGTTCATCAATGTGACCTATGTTTCCCCAATCACAATACTTTGGCTTAAATTAAAAGTGAATTAATGTGATTGCACATAAATGTGATATAAATTACTTACTTTTCTATGGTCATAAGTTAATAAGTTGTTGTTATGTCACTTTTGGTAAACATGGAGCTAATCACAAGTAAAATTAGCATAAGTTCATCGTTGGTTGTGTAAGGTTCAAAATGTGACTTACTTTGCTAGAATCACACCTTATTTTCTTAAATTTTAAAAGAAATGGGCTGTTAATACATGAATGTGCCTAAAATTATTTACATTTGCCTTGGTCATAACTGGATATGGTGTTGTGTGACACTTTTGGTCTATAAAGGGCCTAATATTAAGTAAAATCAGCATGAAGGGGTGGTTGAGTGTGCATGGGTCACCAATGCAACCTATATTTCCCCATACACACCACTTTGTCATGAATTCAAATTTAATTGGGGTGACCATGCGTAAATGATCAAAAAAATATCCTTATTTACCCTAGTCACAATAATTATGGTGTTTTTGTGTCACTTTTTTTACCTATATGAATCCTAATCATAAGTTAAATTGACATAAAGGAGTGGTTAGGTGTATGTTGGTTTATAAACTTTAATTTTGACAAACTTAAAACTCATATAAATGCCAAAAATCAATTTCAAAGGTGTTAAAATTAAAATATTCTATATAATTACCCAAAATAGACATCAATTATAAAATTTATACCTCCAAATCTCTAGGTTCAAGATTGAATTTCTGAAGGTAAGTACTGACTAGATTGGATTTTGAAAAACTATCTCCCAAATCATAAAGCATGCAACTATGAAACCAATTCTAGGAGATGAAAAGTGACCCTAATTTCTTATATTTACTAAAATAATTAAAGTATAATTTGACATTTATTTTATTAACTCCCCCTTCCCCCCACCTTTTATTTGATCATCTCTTTACATTATAAATCTTCATACTTTCATCTCTTAAAAATGTGTACACATTATAATGCATGTTATTTATATTATGTATTCATTATAGCACTACATGATTTGTTATGTGTAATTTATGAAACCTACCTTTTAGATTAGAAATGGCTTGGATTGTTGAGCTTAAGGCTTGGACCTGAAAACACACACCTAAATCCAAGTTTTTTGACTAAAAATACTAAACAAATTTTGATCATCATAAAGTATATGAATTTAAATGATACATTTCATTAAATTATTACTACAACATCTATCACACTCTCCTTTTTATGAATAAATGATTGTTTTAGTTTTAAGACTATTTTAAGGTCTCCATCTATGTTGATTTCTAACTATGTCTTTTTTAGGCTGCTATATGCCATAACTATATATTTATATATATGTTTATGTATTTTTATTTTTATTTATCCAAATGCAAAAAAACATATATATGTTCACAAACTAGGCCTAATCTATACACATTAAAAAAAACATTTTTTCAAGGTAGTTGGGGGGTTGCACAATTGACTATCCATTTTTTGTCATATTTATGGATCTATTTTCTTGTAAAATATATTAAAAAAACATTATTATTTTTAAAATATTATCCACAAGCTAGATGATCTTATCTAAAATTTCACCAAAGGGTTTCAGACAAATGATGCTAAAAAAATGAGGGGCTTCAGAACTGATTATCTATCTTATTTTTAAAAACCAAATAAGAAATCCACTTCAAATTATATATGTTTGACCTACTTATGATTGACCATTTTTTTAAAATACTTTTTTAGAAACTAAACTCTAAATGATACAATTCATGTTTTTATACCATCTTCAAATTTTGAGTGTAGCCATCTTAAGTAATCTATAGAAGTTGAGATTTATTGATTTTTAGAAGAAAGAAAAATGTCCACGGGTTGGAAACTTTTTGTACCCACTAGATTCATGATATTTATAAATTCCAAAGAAATAATTACAATGTAATAAACAATAATCAATAACCTATCATAAATTCATCCTCCTAATCCAAAGGCCAATAATAATCCACCTCCTAAAAAGAATGATCAGCAACACTAGATTGATACACATACTAAGAGTTGATATAACATAGTCTAGGGACATGAATAAAATCAAGGCAAACATTACCCTTGATGATTTGGCTCAAACTATAGAATAGATGGAACTCTTATTGAAAGCCTTAACTAACAAAACATATGTTGACAAATCTAAGGTTGCACATGCCAACATGGTCTTTTATAGAGACAATCTTGAAGTCCCACATTTCATATTAAATATTAGAATCTATGGGAAGAATGTATATAAATTCTTAGTTAAATTAGGTTCTTCAGCTAATGTGATGCCCATTGGGTTATGTAAGAGACTAGGTTTGATCCCAAATAATTCTAAAAGAGTGGTCATACAATTAGAATAATCTTAAGTCCTAGTTTTTGGAGAGGTATTGAATGTCCGCATTCAACTTACCTCTAAGCCACATGTCCAAAAACATATTGACATTATTTTATTTGACATTACTAAGGCTTATGGTCTTCTCCTTAGTCACAGTGGGTCAAAAACATTGAATGAATATATCACGACATACTTTTCACATATGCAGTTTCTTTGGGAAGGAGTATCCAATAAAAGTAGAGTTGATAGATAACCAAAGAGAAATATTGAATCAATGAATATAATGCTAAAAATAAGAGAGTGAATTTTGATTCATCACACGTAATATTTAACACTTCACAACAAATTTTAAAAATAATGAATGATAATTTGAAGGTCCTTCATAATTGTGACCTTATATTTTGATGGTGCTTGATCCAGAAAAGGATTAAGTGTAGGCATAACTCTAATAGAACCTGATGGGAATCAATACCTTTTTTTATTTTAGGTTATATTTCCCACGCACTAAAAATAGTTTAGAATATGAAGCCTTGATCTTAGGGCTCCAATTCACACTAAAGCATAATGTCACATAATGGTTATTATTTAGATATTTAAAACTAGTTGATAACTAAGTTAGGAGTCGATATTAATGTAAGTTGAAATCTATGAAAAATTATAAGTATAAAACTTGGTATTTAATCGAATCATTTGAAGCTTTAAACATCAAATCAATCCAAAGAGAACATAACCAAACAACAAATTATTTGGATGCCTTTGTAGCAAATCTAGCCCCACTTCAAGATTCTAAAATGCATAAATCTTTTATAGAGTTGGTACCATGTCATTTAGTACTTGATAATATTGAAAATTTTAAGTTATTTATCGATGACCAACAGATCATACAATTCATGGGAAAGTTTAGTGTGTTTGAGTCTCATATTATTGATGAAAGGGATTTCGATCAAATGAACAAAAAGGAAAGTGAAGATGATGTCATATCAAAATTAAAATAAAATATTATACCTAAAGGAATGGTTTCATTGGAATTAATCTTTGACATGGACAACCAAGCTGATGAAAAAAATTGATCTAAGACAAAAGAATACAATTTTACTAAGGTGAATTTAGGAATAGACAAGCATCCCTAACATGGATTGAGATGTTCTAAACTAGAAAAAGAGAGAATGAAATATCTATTGACTAATTACATGTATGTTATTTCTTATAATTTTGAATATTTAAATGTTTTTGATTTCAGGTTTATCACACATAACATACCACTTAGGGAAAAATAAAAACCTTATAGGTATAAACAAATATTAATCAATCCTATTTTGGAACCTCTCATTTAAAAAGTTTAGAAACTATTAGACAAAAAAATAAAATATTTTCAATTTGACATTCGATTTGTGTTTCTAACATAGTACCTATGCATAAGAACCATGGTGAAATCAAAATGTGTGTGGGTTTAATACATCTTAGTCCAAATTATGAAAAGGGTAACTATACCTTGCCTTCCCTAGATGAAGTAATTCAAATAGTTAGTGGGTTAAAAATGATGTCTTTTTTGGATGTAATTTTAGGATATAATATGGTGTTATTATTAAATTATTATTGAATGAAAATTGATTTCACTAATAAATGAGGAAATTTTTTGTAGAGTAGAATGACTTTTGGACTAATCAATGCAAGTGATATTTTTTAGCATGCCATAGATTTTGCTTTTCAATGAAACAATGGTAACTATATCATTATTTACATGAATGATCTAATTGTATTTTTTAAGGATATAATAGTTCATGTGGCCCACTTACATACAATATTTGATAGATGTAGGAGGTATGGAATCTCAATGAATCCAAAAAAGAGTATTTATGGGGTCACATAAGGTAAGTTATTAGGCCATGTTATCTCCAATTAAGTTATTTATATTTACCTTGAAAGATTTCAATAGATTCTGAGAAATAAATATCCTAATAGTAGAAAGGAACTCAATTATTTCTTTGGTAAGATAAATTTTGTTCAAAAATTCATTTTAGGATTTGTAAAGATTGTGAAACCATTGAATGCTATGATAAAATAAGATGAAAATGTGTAATAGACAAAAGAGGTGAAGAAATATTTCAAGGATGTCAAAAATTCCATTGCTCAAGCCCCAATCCTAATTAGTCTAGATTTTACAAACGATTTATTCTTTTGTTGATTTGCATTAGAATATACTATAGTAATTGTGCTTATTCAAAAAATTGTAGACAATGAACATCTTATCACCTTCATGAGCACCAACTGTACAGAAGAACTAAATTAGCTTGTGATTATAATAAAATTTATACTTTTATCAAAATTTTGAATAAATTCAATCACTATATTCTACATAATAGGACATATGCCATTGTCTTAGACCAAATTGTTAAGCTTACACTTGGGTGGAATGAATTAAGTGAATGTAGATGAAAATGGATAGTTAAATTGTAGTAGTTCAAATTAGAGATTAGATATAAAAAATAGCAAGAGGATAATACATTATTTATCTATTGGTTAAGACTAATCCAAACATCTCCATTAAATAAGTCAAAAAGACTTAGATAGTTGGTGGTGACTGGTATACCCAAATTTTTACGTGCCTACTAAAAGGCACATATCCCTCTTAATTAAATAGGGATAAAATAAAATAAATCATGCAAAAATAAACACACTATATGATAAAAAAATGGGTACTTTATAAAAAAAAACTATGAAGGCATCTACTTAAGATGTGTTTCCAAAGAAGAAGATACAAATATCCTTGATAATTTTCACCATAAAATAAGAAGTGGACATCTCTCAAGCAATAATACAACACAAAATCTGAGGATGGGATACTATTGGCCTATTTTTTATTAAGTATGAACATAGTGACTCATATCATAAATAATAAAAAATGTCAATTATTTTAGAAAATATAAATACATGAAACCATGCCTCTATAAATTGTGATTGAAGGACACCCTTTTGCAAAATGGGGTCTAGATTTTTTAGGGGTAATTAATCCCAATTCATCATTTGGACACAAGTTTATGTTTATAAATATAGACTATTACATGAGATGGACTAAAGTTATTAATACAAATAATTCTAGACCATAATATGTAATAAAATTTCTTGAAGAGAACATATTGACCAAGTTTGAAAAATAATTTTATTAGTGTGTAATAACAGCCCAACTTTTTGATCTACATAATTCACTGAGTGAGCTTATAACATTCATATTATTGTTAAGTTTTCTTCCAATTATTATCCAAAATGGAATGAAGTTTATAAATATATAAAAATGAACTTGATTTACATTGTAAATAAATCAACAGAAAGAAAAATAAGAGAGTGTCACATATTGCTCAAATATGCACCATGGGTAGATAGGACCAAATGTAATTAGGATATAAAGTCTTCACCTTTCCTATTAATGTATGGAAAATAGCATATCTTAACAATAAATCTCAAGTTTCCAACACATCAATTTATTCAATAATATATGGAAGAAGATAAAATAATTCCATCTAGGTTGATAGACATTACCCAAATGGAAGATGCACAAATACAAACTTTAAAACAATTCAAAAAGCATTAGGACATTGTCAAGAGATGGTTTGATAAAATTAAAATTAAACAAAAAAAAAAAGGAATTTTATAATTAGTTTTGTTATGGGATAAATCAATGATAAAATATGACAACATGATAAATTTACTCCATTATGGATTTGACCAAATCAAATTTCCAAAAAATTGGGTAATAATGCTTTTTGTTTGAAATATCTCCAAGGTAATGACTTAACATTCCAAGTTAATGAATGATTTTGGAAACACCATTTCAATGTCTACTCCAACTAGAAATAGAATGGAATGACTAAGAGTTTTGATTTATTAGTAGGAATTAATTACATTTCCTACTTTCCTATATTAGATTTCTTGCTTTCCTAGATTGGAGATAAGGTCATTCTGATCGACTTTCAAACACATTATTGAACTTTCTCCCAAAGTGTAGTTAATCAAACTTAAGGATATCCATGGGTTTATTTATGATGATTTTGGGCCTTATAATTAAGGTATGTTTAATGAATTAATGGAAATTTTAATTTGGATTAAATAAATTTATCAGATTGTTGAAATTTGCTTTGATATTTTAATGGAAATTTTAGAAAGACTTCTCATTTTGAATGATAAATTACACATTTAAATTCTTAAAATTGTGTGCGAGATAATAAACATTGATAAAAACAAAATACGAGTGAAATATATGATTTACAATAAATTTTATTCATATACATCCAACCAATGGTGGTTCCCAACTCTTATTTTATGTTTCAAAAAAAACTCAAGGAGGAAGGGTGATTCAAGTGATCTCTATTGAGGTTATGGATGCCTACATGGTAGTAGATAAATACTTAGAGTGGAATAAAAGGTATCTCTATTAGGTATATGGATTTTTGGTTAGCAATAGAGCAATGCCTAACTTCCCATACACATGCTTAAAAGTTAAAATAACTTAACAAAATAAAAGTAAAAAAGAACCCAACTTTTGTCTTATCTTTGTTAAAAATCTCATCAATATGGGAAAGAACCTTCACATAATCACACAAGATCTTAATTACTATAATGGATAGTATGTTGCATGACAATGTTAAAGGTCTCTTTTAGTTTTCTATTTTTTTATTTCATCTTTATAAAGTTTTAAGTTATGCATGATAGTAAAACCATAAAGTATGGGTTCTCAAATAATCAAGGACATTTTCTTCTTAAGCTTCAAAATTTTTTATAAGGGATCATTTTTCATTAAAAATATTATGTTTGGTCCCTATCAAGACATAAATTGGGCCTAAAATGATTTCATATCAAAGCATAAGTTTCATTATTCACTTTTTTATTTCTTGAATTTCACCTTCAAATCGAGACATTAATTTGAGTTTTTGCTATAATATTAATTTATTTGACTAAATAAGCTAATTATTATTTTCCAAGTTACTAGTCTTTGCACTTAATAGGTCAATATCTTATTGATAGATTTCATTCCTTCAATTCAATTTCATGGATTGTTGATGTTTATTCAATCTAGGGAGCTATAAATGTATTAAGTGTCTTGACTAAATGCTATTTTTCCATGCATTACATCCTCATTATATATAAATGAATAGCTCAGCAATTACAAGTCTCACAGATGCTGGACCAACTGATTACATGAGATCAGGCCAAGTGTCACTACATCAGTTCATCATAGGTCTCCAATGAAAGATCAAACTATGAAAAATAGTGACCAACTAACTAGGTGATATCCAACCATGTGTCTTCATCTTCCTACATCACACATCCCACTCTAGAAACCCAAGCCATGAAAAATAGTGACTACCCGAGTAAGAGAGATTAATCCACATGTGTTAATCTCATTTTATCATAGGCCTTAAGGTATAAAGATAAGATATTGAGAGACTAAGTGAAATCACACAACATGTCAACATTCCACTGCATAGGGTTCAATAGATGAAATGATACAACTCAAATATGTAGACCTAATGACACAATCATGGGATGTCATATGTCATCCTATATAGAGTCAGTTTCATGTGTCATATATTGATCATGCCATGTGTCCATTCTAAGTATTCATCACTCACACACCATGCCACGGGTCACTACCTCATTACTCCATACACTGACATGATGCAAAGACTTATTAATAGGCAAAAATTAAGTGATATAAAAAATATGCCATTTAATCTATAGTAAAATAATTAGCTAAAATTTTCACAAGTATAAAATTGACTACTCAATGAAATAATGACTTTTGTAAAAGTCTAAAGCATATTGAAATAAAAATAAATGACTAAGAAGTCACAATTAATGACAAAAAAATGTAAAATAAACCCGAGAAAGGTAACATCATAAAAAAATAAAATTCAAATTTGATAGATGGTTGATAATAACCAATAACCTTAAATTAATTCTCACGCATGTAGAATACAAGAAATGAATTCACAAGCTAAATAGATGGGATATATGTTACGTCTTAGGTCAAATCAATTTATATTTGATAAATTGTAAACTTGTTATCCAAAGCTTGATATTGACTATAAGCCCTAAAATTCAAATTTAAGCATACAACTCAACTTAAATCAATCATGGAACTTAAGAACCATTAACATGATCCTTGTATGTTCTATTGAGGCACCAAAAAAGAATTTAAATCTACTAAATTTGATTTAGTTACTTTGAATAGATCATTCAAGCATTGTAAAATAATTTTTGTAGAGGTCAAGAATGTTCATCCTTACAAGGATGAAGACATTTGTCTCTCGATCACAGTGATTACATAGATGACCTTATAGCAATCAAAGATATTGAACTCCAGAAAGTAGCATCCAAACCAAATGTATTCCCTTGTGCTAACCTAATCTATAATTTATTTACATCAGGCACCTACATAAAAGACATTTTACATTGAAATCGTAACACACATCCTATAGCATATATATACTACTTAGATTTCAATAAATTTTATCAATTACCAAAACCAAACATCCCATACAATGAGAAAATAGTTAGTACTTGGTTCAAAGACAATACTATCAAAAATATCCTATTAGGATGGGCTCATGATCTTAACAAATTTTCCATGAAGAAAAAGGTTCCCATTACCAAATTTAGACATGGTGTCAAAATAGTTATGGCCCTATTGAATAGGCTATATGGAGATTTGTCTATCACTTAAATGTAAATGAGGATTAATTCTCATTGTTGTCTATAATTTTGGAAGGCAAGGGTATTACCCCATTGGGGGAAATCATAAGTTTTAATTTGAAATCCTAGAAAAACTATATGTGTGACCAAGTAGATATCAACTTTTACACACTTTCATATTTTGTGGATGTTATATGTGAAATTGTCACGCCAACTAACATTCCTCTTTAGGATCTAAAGGGGATAAAATAGATTTTTAAAGATTTTGATCACCTCCATATCCACAGATATAGGTACTATATGAATAAAATAGTAGATACATTATATCCAATGATCTATAGAGAAATAAATAGGCAACTAATGAGTAGATTATGCGATCAAAGAAAGAGATCACTCATGTCATTAGGTGACTATTGGTTCTACCTAGACCATACAGTTATCAAAATTGAAGGTACATTATTAAACCCATTTTACTTACCTAGGAATGTATCTAATAAGCTAACTGAGTAGGAGAT
The DNA here is from genome assembly GCA_037957365.1 of Torreya grandis. Taxonomy (NCBI): domain Eukaryota; kingdom Viridiplantae; phylum Streptophyta; class Pinopsida; order Cupressales; family Taxaceae; genus Torreya; species Torreya grandis. The sequence goes on along the minus strand of JARHVA010001104.1, from coordinate 1,695,514 downwards.
AGATTAATAGCTATCCAACAATGTAGATGAAAATTTTAGAAAGAGTAGATTGACCAAATATTAGAAGACACTCCATAGCATTGGGACATAACAATTCAAAATTTTGGATCAGTTTTCCAAGATTTATAAACATAGAGATTCATTTATATTTTTATTAGCTAAATTTAGATTATGGGATCCCAATAAGGTGCTATGGCACCAACTAAACAAATTTCATAGGTAGTTCAAACAAGACTATGTGCATCAAGAATATGAGCATGGCTTGATATTTATGAATCCTAATTATGACTCTAATGTTTATATATAATGAAAAAGGTTTAAATGTATATGAGGATTACTTAAATGATCCAACATGATCCATTTATAACAAGATAGGATGCATTCAGAATGGAGTGAGAGGATATACCTTTAGACAAGTTCAACAACCTCATGTGGAAGAAGAAACTAATGAGTAGTTAAAATTAAGAGTTTTGAATAATATCCCAAATATCAAGGAGGCAAGACAACCAATTCTAGATACAAGGATACCCCTAATAGTAAAGGTCACATATGCTTTCACTATGATAGTTATGACAATTCCACCATCCTCATAATTGGGTATATCATTAGGTATTCCCTAATTCAATATGAAATATGAGTATGGGGAAGGATATTTATTAAAGGAACATCTAAACAAATCAAAATAAGAAGGGGATTTAGAGGAAATCTATGAAAAATACATAGAGGAATATGTTGCATTGGATATTTCCTGAAAGGTGCCTCTATAGGTAAATTTTGAGACTTCAAGTCTCAGTTCTCCTCACACTCGAGGTATATAAATATTTGAGAACGAAGGTCAGTATCCTTATGTGGACAAAGGTGCAGAAAAAATAGGTAAAAAAAATGACACCTCAATTATCACACAAATTACTTCAATTATTCCAACTGATTTCACTCAAACTTCTCCATAGGATGCAAATGAGGTCACCACATTCCCTATTTCAACTATTAAACCAAGTCCTTTAGTTGTCCTTTCAATTTCCATGAATTATATTGATTTAACTTGTATGAAAAATTCTAGAATTTTGAATTATTTATCTAGGATTACTCTTACCACTAACATCGTGATTATTTTTAATACACTAATTGACCAATTATTCAAATGTCTAACCTATATTACCATTACATAGCCTATTATTTCTGCACCTCACTTGGAAAACATAGAAACTAGCCCAAATTTTAAGGAACCTATATCTCAAACATTTTTTACACATATACTAACAGGCCTATATATTTATCAAATTAGGGGTGCCTATTATATAGGGTCTCTTAATGGACTTAATAGTCACCTTAATCCAAGAGTCTCCTTGTTAGGATGTGAAGTCACTATTCATATGATGAGGTGGTAGTTACTATTCATAATGATGAGTTGGAAGTGACTATGCTAATGAGGTGGTAGTGTGACTTGGTAGTCACTGGGTGTATGAGTTGGATCCTAGGTGATGTGGCATGGCCCAAAAAGGTACCTTTCATGTTTGGAAAGGTAGGAGAGAGAAATGGAACAATTTTTTCCTTGGGCACATGGGTTTACATTTTGAAATCATATGTGGGGAGTATGTGGGGCACCATCCATGACCCTTGACTTGTGGGTGCATGTGGGAGACAAAGAAAGAGGATCTAATCATTCTCTTTAGGCATGTGCTTGTGGGTATTTTATGTTATAAGTCAAAAGTTGATTGGGGTATATTTTACCATTAGAGTTTGCACATGGGAGAGTAGGGCTTGCCACTTGAGTGCACATGAAGGAGGTCCACATTGCATCATGAGATGCTCTTTAAATGGAGGACTTTGTAATGATGCTCCCACTTGACATTATTCCTAAATAGTGTTGCCACATGGAGTGGGATAAATTTTTCCTCTCTCTCCTATTTTTTCATACTTAATTCCATTCTCTCTTTTATTCTATAAAATGTATTAATCCCTCTTTGTAATTAGAAGCTTGGGAAAGCATGTATAAGGTGTGTAAGCTTGTAAAGATAGAGTGTAAGTGTTTAATACCTATGAGGATTGTGAGAAAGATTGTATGCTTCTTGTGTAAAAGCATTGTAAGAGGAGGGTGTGTATTGAAGATGAAGATTTGTGGAGAGGTTGTTTATTTAGAATTTAATAGAAGACTACAACTTCCATTTTCACATGGTTTTTCCTTGAACTTAGCAAGGTTTCCACATTATATACTTGTGTAATGTATTTTTCTTTATCATTTTTATTTTAGATTCTTATTTTTGCATTTATTTTCTTTCATAGTAGGATATTATTTCCTAACATTTGGTAGCAAAGTTAGGTTCTTTGAAAAACTCTTATGTGAGTGTTTTTTGTTGAGCTAGGGAATTTTGTACAAGTGGGAGCTAACATGATGACAAGAGGAGTAACCATATTTGAAGTAGAGAAGTTTTATGGCATAAACTTCTCCCTGTGGAAGTTTAAGGTGGAAAATCTCTTTCTATAAAATGAACAAGCTCTATCCTTGAAGGGTCTTTCAAGCAAACCCAACATCATGACAGATGAATATTGGAACAAGATGGATAGAAAGGTAGTTTCTACCATTCATTTATGTCTTGCAAACTTTGTGCTATTTAATGTTTCTAAGGAGAATATTGTAGAATATTTATGGGAGATATTGAACAACCTATACCAAATAAATTTAGATACAAAAAAATTATTCTTGAAGAAGTAGCTATATAGTTTGAGAATGAAGGAGAGTTCATCCATTGTTGTTCACTTAAATGAGTTCCACACTATTTTCAATAAGCTAATCTCCATCAGTGTGAAGATGGAGGATGAAGACAAGGTTATCACCTTTTTGTGTTCATTCCCTGATAGTTGGGATCATGTGGTGATGACCATCTATAATTCATCATCAAAAAATCTTAAGTTTCATGATGTGGTTTCATTATTGCTTGGAGAGGAGATGAGAACAATGTCTTATGGTGTATCCTCAATTAATGAAGCTTTATTTGTGAGAGGGAGATTTAGTGAGAAGAGAACACAAGGAAGAAAACCATCTAGATCATAGTCTAGAGGACCCAAGAAGAAGACTAGTTATTGCCATTGTGGAAATCTAGGACACTTGCAGAAGGATTGTTGGCATTTGAAGAAAGAGGAGAAAGATGGAAATTAGAATCCACCTTTAGCTAAGGCCAACATAACAGATTTAGAGGAAATAACATCACATGAGGATTTTTTCCTCATTATTATTAGATGAAGTGACAATGCTTAGGTGTTAGACTCAGAACATCTTTTCACTTGTCTCCACATAGATATTGGTTCATGGGTTACCAACTATATAGTGGACAATCTATCTATATGGGTGATGATCATACATTACATATTATGGAAAGAGGGGATATAAGGATTAAGTTACATGATGGAAGAATCATAATGTTGAATGATGTGCATCATGTTCCTTTTTTAAAGTAGAATTTGATGTCCATCAAGAAGATGGATGAGCTAGGGTATTATTGTACCTTTGAGAATGGTAAATGCAAAATTTCCAAACGATCCCTGGTGGTGGGAAAAGGAGAATCTTATGGCTCTTTGTATTGACTATATGAAGATTAACCAACATTAAAGATTGCATGGGATGATGTGATGTTAGCTAGAAGAAAGCCCTGTAAGAGGGTGAAGGTTAAAGCATAAGTTGATGACTAGGCTTGATTTGAAATCAAGTAAGTATAGTTTTCAATAATAAAGAAGAAGGGATAAATGATGTGGAATCCTAATGACCACATGTTATTATTCAAGATGATATAGATGATAGAAAATCCATATAAAGGATGAGGTATAATAGATACCTAATATCATACCTATTTGAAGTAGTGGAAAGAGAAGATGAAGAAGATAAAGTGAGACCTAGTTTTCTTGAAAGGATAAGTCCACATGGTAGAGCGTGATTCATTTTGGATGCATTATTAAGGCTCAAAAACTTGGTAGGTACATTGATGCACTGAGTAGTGTGACGACGTCCTTAGATCTATGATTGGTCCACTTGTACCATGTTTGGGCATGGTCGATAGATAGAGGCTATAAGGAGAAGTCTAGTATTGACTTCTATATCATCTTATTTCTTGACTACTATCAAGAATGATACATGCATTGGTTACTATTTAGAGTTGGAGTAACTTGATTCCTACACGGTGATCTCTTTAGAAGAGATAAAGTAGCTAGAGGGGTTTAAGGATGATGTAAAATGTAGATGGTTTGTAAATTGAAGACTATACGAGTTGAAGTAGACATGTGGATGGGAGTGCAACGGTACCTTCATGGAGAGCCAAAGTGTTTAGCATAGGTTGGTGATATATGTGTTGATCACATGTTGGAAGTAGGCCCCAACATGATCACCAGTGTGATGTCTTAGTGACAAGGACATGATGAAGGTAGTATGAGGAGAAAACCAAGGGTGGAGATGCATAAGGATGGAAAAATAAGGAAGTACCCTAATTCTTTCCATGTGAGTTGTCTTCCTAGGAGAATCTTATAATGGAGGAGAAGACATGTTATTTTCCTATGTATTTGATTCATCTAGAGTAGGAGAATCCTCTTTATGCCATAGTGAGCACTAAATTAGATACTTCTAAGTAGTGGGAGTTGTGAGTGTTTCATGTCATAATCCTAATAAGAGGATTGGTCTATGTGGTTGTGTAGAAGTGAAGAATCAATTCAAGTGTTGCAATCTTCTATAGATAAGCAGATGTTAAAAAATCCAGTCAAGATAGAATTTTTAGTAGTGCAATAAAACTTATACTAGGTTTATGTCAAGGTAGTAGAGGGCATGGTTGAAAACACAATGGAAGAATACGTAGGTGTGGAAAGGTTTGTGTATATTGAATTCAAGTGGGAGAATGTTAGGATGTCAAATCACTATTCACATGACACTATTCAAGAGTCAATATTCATGGCCATTATTCATGTGATGATGTGGTAGTTACTATTCATAGCAATGATTTAGAGGTGACTATGCTAATGAGGTGGCAGTGTGATTTGGCAGTGACTGGGTGTATGAGATGGATCCTAGGTGATGTGGCATGGCCCACAAAGGTACCTTTCATGGTTGGAAAGTTAGGAGAGAGAAATGGTAGGAATTGTTCCTGGGCACATGGGTTTACCTTTTGAGATAACATGTGAGGAGCATGTGGGCCACCATCCTTGACCCTTGACTTATTAGTGCAAGTGGGAGACAAAGAAAGATGATCTAATCATTCTCATTAGGCATGTGTTTGTGGGGCTTCTATGTTAGAAGTCAAAATCTGATTGGGGTATCTTTTGACCCTTAGAGTTTTCACATGGGAGATTCGAGTGTGCCACTTGAGTGCACATGAAGGAGGTCCACATTGCATCATGAGATGCTCTTTGAAAGGAGGACCTTGTAATGATGCTCCCACTTTCCAGTATTCCTAAATAGTGTTGCTACATGGAGTGGGACAAATTTTTCCTCTTTCTCATATTTTTTCATCGTTAATTCCTTTCTCTCTTTTATTCTATAAAATGTATTACTCCCTCTTTGTAATTAGAAGTTTGGGAAAGCAAGTGTAATGTGTGTAAGCTTGTAAAGCTAGATTGCAAGTGTTTAATCCCTGTGAGGATTGTGAGAAATCTTGTATGCTTATTGTGTGAAAGCATTGTAAGAGAGAGTGTGTGTTGAAGAGGAATATTTATGGAGAGGTTGTTTATTCAAAAGTTAATAAAAGACTAAAAATTCCATTTGCCCATGGTTTTTCTTTGTATTTAACAAGGTTTCCACATTATCTACTTGTGTAATGTGTTTTTCTTTATCATTTTTATTTTATCTTGTTCTTTCCACATTTATTTTCTTTCACAGTAGGATATTATTTCCTAACACTCCTAACCTTACCAAGTATGTTTTTAAGACATGTCCCCAGACCAAGATATTTAAAAAGAAGTTGTTCATCCCACATTTACCTTCACCATCCACACCTACCTATTACACTCCTCAATCCCCTTCCATTCCCATGCCTTCACCACAAAACACCTCATCCCTTAACTCTTGGTCTCCCACATAATCCTCTTCTCAAGACTTTCTAGTCACTTCCACATGGATACAACAAATGAAAGTAGAATAATCAACTAGGAAGGATTTGGTTATCAATGAGGACCCAAAATTGACTATATAATTTGAAGAGAACTCAAATAAACTCAAAATGGTGATGATAATAATAGTCATAACTGGAGGAAATCCCATTGCATTTTTAAGAGAAGAAGAACTCTTCTCACTAACAAGGGAAAGAAAATCTAGACTTGAATAAGAGAATGAGATCCAAGAGAATCCTATTTCTATGGTAGATTACACTAGAGGAGTCCTAAAAATATATTTAATGTGTTCTAATAGACTAACCAAAGACTGGAGGCACAAGGCATAATAAAACCTCCAAAAATATAGCAGACAATGTGCACAACTCAACTAAAGCCCTCTATAACATAGTATCTTATATTCAAAAATCAAGGGCAGAGTCAAAACAAAAATGGTGTAATGTGGTGAATTTTTATGAGTATATGAAGATCTTAAATTCCAAAATAAACTTCATCAACAATGCAATAATGAAAAATTCATATCAACACCTCAATTTATTACAACTTCTAGATATTACTTTGTCATAAAACTATGTGATCAATAAAAGGGATCATCTAATGGAGTGGCATAAAATATTTCATGATTTAATCAAATAATTGATGTGCCAAGATTAAAAAAATCCATCCAAATACTAGGATATATGAGCATAAATGGTATATATACTTCAATTGGGCAAGTTGTTAACATGCCATTTTTAGATAGTTAACTTTAGGATGTTGCCAATAGTTATAGCGCAGAAGTTGAAAGCATAATTTTTGGAAGTAATGACCAAGTGATTAAATTTATCACTTTTTCCAAGGATAAATTGGCATATTCAGAGACATAGAATACCTCTTTTAGAGATTTAGTGATCTTGTACAAGAAGCTAATGAATAAGATTTCAATTTTGCTTAAGCTTCCTATTATCAATTTTAAATCCATAGAGCTAGAGGATCAAAAATGGTTGGTCATCCATGTAAGAGATTCACCTTTGATAATTCAAATATTTACAAGTGTGTCTTCCTCTCCCATGTATATGTCAGTCTATACTCTAACAGGGTCTGTATTTGTGACACTACCTTCTATCACAACTCCCTTGCAAGATCAGCTAGGACCAACTATAGTCACAACTAAAATAGTATCTTTAAGTACTTCAGTCACTTTATTTGTTTAAATATCATCTACAATAGGTTATATGACAACATCCCCTACTCTTATTATTTTGGTTTGATCATTTCCATATATAGTCTAATATATTTCGAGTGTAGTCTCAACTAGAAATGTTACCCTATCCCAATAGAGTGACCAATGAGTATATTTTTATAGAGTGATATATATACGATATGTAGAGATAAATTAAGACTCTTATTCATAAACATTATTAAAATATTAGAGTCTACATGTTAAATTAGGAGTCAATATTATTTTATACTTTGTAAATTTGGACAAGCTTTAAGGATGAGGCAACCCCCTCCAAATCTATATATGTATGTCATTTATCTATTGTAAAGGGAGGATAATTTGGTAATTAATGCAAGTGAAGAATTTTTCTACAATTATTCTATGAATTTGTGTGAATGTGTTGTTTCTTCTAACTTTCTATGTTTTATTGAAAAAAAATCATTAAGTTAATAAATTTGTAGAAGACTAAGTGTGCATTATTTTTCATGGATAAGATTGAATATTGTTTTAGTATTACTAAATCTTTGGTTATAGATCATACTTACAATTTATTAGTGGCATTGGATATGCATAACAATATGATGCTAAAAACATCCTTGATTATAATAAGTGATTCATCTTGCAATTGATTCTTTAGACTCTTTACTGTGTTTGATTGTATTATGTGCTTTTAGTTAATCCATAACAGACATTGGTTTATGACATACATAATTACTCTACTATAGTAAGTTAGTTTGTAATGATTTAATCTCCAATTAAATTAGATCACCTCTTCTTTTCTAACTTAAAATTCCCTCCTTTTACCCTTTTTTGGTCAGATTCACCTTAGTTTAGATCCACCCATCCACCTCAATTATAATTTAGATTTAGAGTTATACACCCTTCATATTCGAACCATCAAAGATAAATAACCACTCCCCTCACCTCTATTTTACCACATGGTTATTTATAAAACCAAGAATCACAAATTGTGCCTTGGAGTGAATTTTTATCGATCCTACAATGTTATGGACCTTCTCATAAGAATATTTGATGTGTATAAAACTCACATCAACAGCCACTAGTGTAGGTATGTGTTTGTGCATGGTAGTGATGTTTTGGATAATGCAATGGCATTTACAACATGGAAAACAAGAATCATAGACTTTACCCCTATGTTACACCACCACCTTCACTTTGAGCAAGAAATTGAATATATAACATAGTTCACCCTTGAGTTGAGTTATTATTTTTCATCTAGATTCACACTAGCATTGTTAATCAAAATTAATCCTTGGATTGTATTCATTAATCATTTAAAATTTTATGGGTCCTTCATTTATCATCTTTCCATTTTTGATATCAATGCTATGGAATTTACTTATAGTTATACCTTGTAGTCATATCATCGAATAATGATAGTTGGTTTCTAGCCAATGTCCCTTAAAATATTTGGATAAGTCTTCTTTTATGAATGGGTTAGAAGATTATGTTATGTCCTCTTTTCCAAAATATAGTTTCTTCTTTAATGTATAGATTATTTTCATTGATTAAATTAGAACCACAAAATTTAGACAGTTATCCCCTCCTAACCATGGTTCTTCAATTTTTGTAAAAGTTTTTCTTTTTCAATAAAAAATGAGTGACTAAAATTTGGCCAATTTGTTCCAAAACCATATCTTATTTATTTCTTAGGGTTTGCTAAAAATTCAAGACAAGTTTACTATAAATATTGATATTGATATATGGGTGTTAAATGTAGAAAAAAAATTACATGAATTGAATATCATGTAAAAATACTGTGCACCTGACTTGCCTAGAACTCTCATGTTTCGATTCGCTATTTTTTTTTAAAAATAATAATATATGGTCTTATTTTTTTTATAAGAATAATAACATCAATTGGATCCAAAGACTAATCCCCTAAGTATGAAACTTGTGTAAAATACCATATCCCTTCCATCAGTAAGCATAAATGAATACCAAAAGTGCTAAATATGCAATTGATTTAAGTGGACAACCTCATGTACCTATAAGATAATGTCTTCCCAATTACATGCCCTACAATTAAAAGTAAAAAATTATTTTCATTCATTTTACCTGTGAAATCATGCACAAAACTTAAAGCCTAAATATGGGATTTATATCATTTTATTACATTATTTAAAGGAAAAATAAAGTGGCATGGCATTGTCATGTTACCTATTTGGAAATCCCTAACATGACCTTCTTATTTATTCAAACATCTTCTTAATATGTATCTTACACACAATATCAATAATCTAAAAAAGCATAATTTTATTTTCCATCCTCAAAAAACCTTTTTAACTAACAACTACAATATGGCACATGGAATTCCATGAAAAGTGATTGAATGAGTTCACCTTTATGATGTAAATGCCAAGGCATTATCCAAAATGAATCTACCATACCCAAACACATCTTGCATAATTTATACCTCTAATACATTGCATTTTCTCTTCTCCTTCAATGCATACGTAAATGTAGAAGAGTTGTATAATTTATACAATGTTTTATTTTAATTATAATAAATCTGTGTGTGTGTACGCGCGCGTGCATGTAACTCTTCTTAATAAGAAAATATTAGCCTTTTACCAAATGTTATGCACAAAAAAACTATTTGAATCATAAAAAAGTTATATATTCAATGCATACGTAAATGTAGAAGAGTTGTATAATTTATACAATGTTTTATTTTAATTATAATAAATCTGTTTGTGTGTGTGCGCGTGCGTGCATGTAACTCTTCTTAATAAGAAAATATTAGCCTTTTACCAAATGTTATGCACAAAAAAGCTATTTGAATCATTAAAAAGTTATATATATATATATATATATATATATATATATATATATATATATATTAAAGTGTACTCTCTTTTTTCATTGTTTCAACATCAAAATATAAGATATCAATTTTAGCTCTTACAAGTGTCCCGTACCCATTAGACCACAACTCGAACACAGTAAAAAATCACTTAAAAAATCATACAAATAACTATAACTATTTTGAAGCACACTGAAAATTATAATCAGATGATGCTGAATTGGGCTTTGACCCTGGAAAATACATTTGTTTTAAAATATTCAGTACTTTTTCAACAATGATTGGATGTCTTAATTTTGTTTTTTAAAGATATGTATGAAATTAATGGGTATGTAAAGTGTCACATTTTTACATATTAGGTTTGAGTGACGTGGTTAATATTTATATTTTTCTTCTGCGAAA
>JARHVA010001104.1:1625000-1680000 GCA_037957365.1 Torreya grandis | reverse complement strand
TGGTATGAAGATGGGCTATTTTTATTCTTATTTTGGATCCCTATTTAAGGGAATGGTCAAAATATTCTTTTACAATATACACAAAAATGTGTGTCAAAAAATGTGTAGTTTTGAATCATAAGGCTTTTAAAAGACCCTAAGACTTGGAGATTCAATTCCTAATACCAATAGATTAGATTGTCTATGCTCACATCTGCATATGTATTGTCTTGTTGTTGGATTGAGAGTAAGATTTGCATGACTATCTTCTCCTCTGCCTTTGTTTTACTATGCCATTCAAGGAATTTTATTTTACAGTCCTTTCATGTTTTTTTTAGCATGGAATTCTTCCCTTGGTGTGACATATTCTTACTTAAATTTAAAGCCTAAAGTGATTCTCCAATGAAGCTGTAGTCTGGAAAATCTTAGAACTCTTCAAATGTGAAAAGTCCTAAGATGATAAACATGTTACGGTGTTATTTTAATCAAGCCTCAAATGAGATAAAATTATATTCTAAAATATTTCATCAAATACCTCATGATTTTAAACTACTAACCAAGCTCTTGGCCATGTAGCTACAATGATGGCACTAAGTGTGAATTATTGAGGCTTCCATAGGATATTTATGCTTTAGAGCGTATTTGGAAAGATATTGGGATCTATAATCAATATAACATGAAATTCAAAGTACATGGGGTATAGTTCATTTGGTTTTGGTAACTTATAGAGTAGTGGTGGATGTGGGTTTGACTCTTGACTTACCCTGTGGTGTGGGGTAAGGACTCATGTCATACTACCCAACAGTGAGTTTTGGGTATTCAGTCAGATGCCTCAATCTCTCTAATAATATATGTTCTTTGTTTTTGTAATTTTTTTCTCAATATATTTTGTTTTGTTACTTTTTTTGTGTGTCAAAAAAATACAACTAGTAGTTTCCCCAAAGGTGTAAGTTATGCTGGAAGGGATGACATAATTTTTGCTTTAGTAATAGAGTTGATGAACTCTATGAAGATACATGTTCAAAGTTCAAATACATATCACATATTTTAATACAATATATAGTATGGATAAACATAAGTTACAAGATAGGTTATGAGACCTAAATGTATTGTCTCCACATTAGTAGCATTGCATTATTGATTTGAGTTGCACATCAAACGTGAAATATTATCACAATCAAATCAATTCAAAGATGCCTCCACCTTGAAAGATATAAACCCCTTTGCAATGGGAGATGGTCATGTAGATCTAGAATTTGTCCTAAATTTTCATATGGGGTTCGATTTGGGCCCCTTGGTGTATGATATCATCTAAATTCCTTGGCATTGCCCCTCACCATCAATGTTCATCTCACCTTGAACTATTTCGCTATCTTCAAGTTTTGTATGGCCTTGCCATTTCTTCTAGGGATCTATGTATGACATTTTTTTATGTTTCTAAGCAATATGTAATTGGTATAGGTGCTGATATATTGGCATCATGGATGAATGGAAGCTAAAATATAGACTATAGGAACTCATTATTTTATCTCAGGATTAACAATATTGCATCATTGATTTGAGTTACACATGAGATGTGGAGCCTTCTCGTAATTAAATAATCTCTTGACATCTTTGTCCACCCTTGATAATGGAAAATAACCAATCAAATATGCCACCACCTTGCAAGCTTCACACCCCTTTACAATGTGTGTTGGTCATGTGAATCCAATAGTTGCCTTGAATTTGGGTCTAATGTACAATATGGGCAACTTAGTGTACTATATCCCTGAAATCACCTATCAATTCACATACCATTAATGCCCAAGTCACATTGAAATATTTCACTACTTGCATGTTTTGTATGGCCTTGACTTTTCTTTTAGGGGTCTGAGTATGGCATTTATGTATATTCTTAAACCTGATGTAATTTCTCTAGATGTTAATATATTGGTAGCATAGGAGAACAAAATCTACAAGATGGACTCTGAGACATCAATGTCTTATCTTCACATCAATGACATTACAACACTAATTTGAGCCACATATTAGACATAGATCCCTGTCATAATCAAATCAACTATCACAATGTCCTTGTGTACCATTAACAATAAAAAATGACCAATCAAATATGCCACCACCCTGCAAGATGTAAACCCATTTACAATAGGTGTAGGTCATGCAAATCCAAAGAATCATCCCAAATCTAAGTTTTTCTATGAAATCGGTCCTCTAGTGTATGATACTAAATATAATATAATATAGTATAGACTACCCTATATCATATAGTTATTAAATATGGTAATAATATTATTAAATAAATATTTATTATTTAATTCAATATTAAATAAAAAAATTATTTATTTATTTATTCATTTATTTATATAATATTAAAATAAAAATTCACAAATATAATATGATGATAGGTCACCATTGTAAATTGGATACAAATGTTATTATGGTTGTGTGACAAGATTTAAGAATGGGGATATCAAATATGGTATTGGGTTAAGAATGTGACCTTACACACACACACACACACACACACACACACACACACACACACACACACACACACACACACACACACACACACACACACACACACACACACACACACACACACACACACACACACACACACACACACACACACACACACACACACAGTTGCTCCAAAGGTGCAAGTGATGCTGGAAGGGATGGGGTTTCTAACGCTTAATTCTTGGGTGAGATATCGCATTCAATAACATGATAGTGTCATAGAATACACACACACACACACACACACACACACACACACACACACAACCAGTTGCTCTGAAGGTGCAAGTGACGCTGAAAGGGATGGGGTTTCTAGTACTTACTTCTTGGGTGAGATATCACATTCAAGAACATGATAACATCAGAGAAACATTAGGTAATTTTTCTCAAAGTGTGTTCATGTCTATCAACTTTATACCATTGCAGTTTCAAGGGCTACCAAGATAACTTTTTTTTGTCAATTTTATAAGGAATCTAACATTTACGGCACCATAGATTTCATCTTTGGAAACATTGTCTACAATATTCTCACTAGAAAACCATTGGAAAACCAAAATAATATATTCAAAGCTCAAGGTAGAAGCAATCCAAATCAAAATAGATGTATTTATATTCAAAACTACACCATTACTGCAATGCCCAATCTGGGTCTGATAAACAACTTGTTCATAACATATATGGGGAGCCATTGGAGAGAATAATATTGCATAGTGTATATTAAATCATTCATAGATGATGTGGTTCAACCTGAGGTGGGATCAAATGATCTAGAGATTTTTCTCTAAGTATGCTCTATTATGGAGAATATATGAATTGGGGAGCAGGGATAACAACTGCATAGTGAGTTCAATGGCCTAGTTATTGGGTAATGAACATTTTTGATGCTCAAGGTTTTACCATGACAAGAAAAGATTGAATAAATTTTAAATAAAATAAATTATGTAGGAGATAAATTGCATTTAGAAGGAGTTTTGGCACTTGTTTTTAAAGTTTTGATTACTTTTTAACATATAGTATATAATATAATGATATAAATTTATTATTATTATTATTATTATTATTATTATTATTATTATTATTATTATTATTATTATAATATAACAAAATTTTATAATTTATTGTATATAATATATACTATATATTTTTTGGTTGATTATAATATAGACTATATTAATATAACATATATTATTTTATTTAATACATTAAACCATAATTAAATCACTCGTTCACCCTTTAAATTAGAAAACTACCAATACTTTTGAGGGATTACTGTGTATAGACCTTAGCCTTTCTATTTCATAACTTTTCATCTTTGTTTATACTCACTGGAAAACAAAGCATCTCCTCCCTAAAAAGATCAATATCGTACAAAAGAACACACAATTTCATTTTTTACATCACTTCCACACACACAAAAAATACAAGGTAAGTGTCCACAGGTTTCAAGTGAGATATGAGGTAAGTGTTGATGGGTTCTAAGAGAAAATTACTAGGCAAAGCTTTATAGAACCATCATCCTGTGTCACTATGTAGAGCTAAGGAAGTGGAAAGCAAAGTTTTCTTTCGTGTTCTTCTTGCTGAGGTGATTTTGTTAGTATGAAAGATTATTATCATTTATTGTATTTACACCAAATAAATCAATACTACTATATATTGCATTAGCTAGATCCATAATGATTTCATATTCTATAGAAATTTGGCATTTAAGTAAGCATGAATTTATAATAAGATTGGTATTGATGATTTGACATTCACACAAGCTTCAAGAAATGATCATTTCTTAATGCACATTGCCTATTAGAATGGAGTGATTGAACTGGGTATAACAAATCTGATAAATTGTTGAGTGATTGTTTCTATTATGTATCAATCATCCCATCTATTTACACTTAAAATGTGGTAATTATTTAATTGCTTCACCAATTTTTTATTGATCTAGATTTATCTAAAGTGTGAGGGTTTTACTTCCTTGTAGTCATGCTTCTTATCGGTTTGTTATTTATTTGTTTCTTGGATATCCTAATTACAGATTTATGAATTTAACTCAATCCATTTGGGGTGGACTAATGTAGATACAATAAATTAAGGTCAAAGCATTTGAAAATGTATGGAATAAGGAGATACAAGTAACTTTCATCATGACAAAGGGTTTATATATTAACATGAAATGCAAAATAACTCTACTTGACATTGGACCAAAGTCATCACATTTTATACAGATTTGATGAATTTTAGTCTGAAAACATAAATATGGAATTGGGATTTAAGAGTCTTCTCAAAACAATTTCCATGTTTGGACTATTTTTGTTTGACCTATGGTAACATTAACAAATCAAGATATTATTTTCCAAAAATTTAATTTGATTATGTTAGGAACCATTGAAACTTGTAGCATTGATACACGCACACGTGCACGTGCACGTGCGCACACACACACACACACACACACACACACACACACACACACACACACACACACACACACACACACACACACACACACACACACACACACACACACACACACACACACACACACACACACGCATGCACGCACGCACACACACGCACGCACACACACGCACGCACACGCACGCACACACACGCACACACACGCACACACACGCATGCACGCACACACGCACGCATGCACGCACGCACGCATGCACGCGCACACACACACACACACACACACACACACACACACACACACACAAGACTAGGGGTCTTTCACAATAGATATTATATTATAAGTGCATAGGATATATCTTTTTTGAATGGAAAATTAGAACTGCTTACTATTCTAAAATATATGCTCATGAATTGTATGTAGGTATTCTCAATAAAAACTAGATAACGTCCCAACATGTCTCCTAAAAATAAATTATATAGAGGCTAGCAAAGAGATGATATGGATGACATGGTTCATGGAAGAGCTAGGAAAGGAGCAAGAGAGTTACAGATTATACAGTGATAGTCAGAGAGCAATTCATTTGGCTAAGAATTCAGCCTTTCATTCAAGAATAAAGCATGTATAGCTTAGGTACCACTTCTTTAGATAGGTATTGGAGGATGGTGAGTTGAAGCTAGAAAAGATCCATATAGATAAGAACCCTGCTGATATGTTAACCAAGCCGGTAACAAAGGAGAAGTTGAATCTTCATTTAACTTTTGTTGGTCTTCATGATTGAGTTTGAAGATGGAGGAGCTAGAAGATGTTGCTGTACAGGTATTGGTGCAGCTGTTTATCTCGAAGTGGGAGATTGTTGAGGTGTGGAGCTAAAAGCTTCACCAAATGAGTGAGTTTGCAAGTTTCAAGAATTACACAGTCACCGGCGTCAGTCAGGAGTCGACTAGGAGATGCCGGCGTTGGTTTTGTTCGACTGACGTCGGTCAGGTGCAGACAGGCAGGGACCAATGTCGGTCACCTATGCATCTAGAATGTTATTTTCATGAACAGTACATAGAATGTTTGCATGATAGGATTAAGTGTTAGTATTAAGTCCGCATCTCTATCTTTAGTAAGACTATTTAGAGCCCTTGATTAGGAGGTGCATCTAATGGTTGTAATTGTATGCTCATGTTTCCTAATTAGTTATATAATAGGATTAGATCTTCTTAGCTTATTGAATTGAATAGTAAAAGATTGTATATGTGTATCAATCCAGGTTGTTGGAATTGATTGTAATTGAGAGAGAGAACTCTTGAGGGAAAGAGATCTGGAAAGAGATTTGTACATCTGAGAGAGGTGTGGAAGAAAAGAAGTTTCTTCAATTGTATTCCTTCTGTAAAGAGTTTAATACAAGTTTTTAGGGTGGTTTCTTGTATCTCTTGTTCTTTTCTATTTTTGATTCTAGTTACTTATCATTCTGGTTTAATTCCATATTTAATTGCTTTCATATAGTAATCAACATTGTTGGTTGATCCCCAACAAGTGGCATCAGAGCATTTATGTTCTAGGTGCCTGACACCAGGTCTAGAGAATCTCAAAGCAAGTCAAGAGCTATCATTTTAAAGTATCAAAGACATTTTTCTAGTTATATACATATAGTCAAGGAGCAAATTTCAAATTCAATATAAGTGGGAGCACTAGGTCTGCTTGATTTCCATCTTTGGATTATTGGATATGTAGGTAGTGGTCAATCATAAAGGGGGATATTTAGGTCAGATCAACCCATTACACTCCTTTGATTTTTGTATATTTACAAGATTTCAAATTTCCCTTAGGTTTTCAAAGATAAAATATGAAAAAAAATTATTGCACTCATTGAAACATGTGTGGGCAAGAGTTATTGCACTCATTGCAACATGTGTGGGCATTGGCATGAAAAATGTTAGAAATTTCATTCAAAACTCCACCAAATAATTGCAATGGGAATTGAAATAAGGAAGAGGTGTTTAAATTTAGGAATGGATAAGTTGTTTAAGCATATACAAGGCAAAAGATATAAAATAATGAATAAGATCTACCAAGGAAGAAGACATTAAACAACCACAACCCATAGAGGAGTACCCATCACCATTTCAAGTTAGTAAAGGTAATAAGTCATTATTAGTGTCATATATTAAATAATTCAAAAGTTAATATGTTGATTGACATTTATATTTAAGAGGAACTCATATTTCTTTGGATGTTCAATTTTTTTAAATAAGAAAGAATGGAATTGACCTTGTTTCCTTGAGAAGGTAATGACAAATTTCACTTTTCAATGGTCAATATGGAAGAATTGTCTAATCTATTTGATAAGCATACGCTAGAGTAGACCATTTAATAAAGAGGTTGTATCATTTTAAGCACTCTCATGTTGGCATATAATGAGAAGATAATAAATGGCCAATCTAAGTGCAGTGTAGAGGGAGAGAACAAGTTTAGGAAGAGAAACAAAAGAGCTAAAACCAACATAATATTCCAAGGCCTCAATGGTATTAATAATTTTAATTAACAAAACATGAATAATAAGTTCCAAATGATATCAAACCCATGTAGCAAGGGTATCCACATTAGACTAGTGAAATTTCATGAAATGTCATCAACAAAGTTAATAAGGGTGTCAATCTAGATCAAGGTGAAAGGAATAATCATAACTACAACAATAGAGGATGTACAAACAATCATTTCCAATAGCATTCATAGAGGTTTCATAAATCTAATATTTAGTGTTATTATTACAAAAAATATGGACATTATGCATATGAATGTAGAAAGAAACAAGGAGATATGGATAAGCAGAATGCTAATTATACAAATGAATCTAGATCTAATTATGAGAGTATGTTCATGACATGTAATGTTGCTCAAAAGAGCAATAGAAATATCTAGTTTTTGGATAGTGGATGCAGTAATCATATGACTGGGAATAAAGATTTGTTGCTAGTCTTGATGGTTCTATAAAGTATGAAGTGAAATTGGGAAATGATAATAAATTGGTTGTAATGGGTAAAGGTGTAATAAATATTTTGACAAAAAATGGTGAAAGAAAGTTTATTTCTAATGTTTATTTTGTACCTAGACTAAAGCATAATCTTATGAGTGTTGGGAAACTAGTACAAAAAGGTTACATGGTATCTCTTATGAATGATGTTTGCACTATATTGGATATATTTCCAAATGACAGGTTGATTGAAAGAGTGGATATGACCAAGAATCAGATGTTCCCCTTTCAAATTCAATCCATCCAAGGAGTAGAAGAAGTCAATTTCAAAACTAAATGTCTAAAAAAATCATGGCTATGGCATTTGAGGTATGGGCATTTACATTTTGGAGGTTTGAGTTTATTACAAAATAAACAAATGGTGAAAGGATTTCCACCTATAGAGAATCTAGCCAGTTCATGTGAGAGTTACATTTTGGCAAAATAACATAGAGAGAGTTTCCCTGTAGGAATCTTATATAGAGCAAGGGTATTATTGGAGATAGTTCATAGTGATATATGTCGACCAATGCAAACTCTAGAATTTAGAGGTGTTACTTTCTAACCTTCATTGATGATTTTAGCAGGAAGACATCGGTATATTTTCTCAAGCAGAAGTCTGAAGCCTTCAATAAAATCAAGGAGTTCAAGTCTATGGTGGAAAAGCAAAGTGGTAATTACATCAAGGTACTTAGATCAGATAGAGGAGGTGAATATATGTCTAATTAATTTCAATATTTTTTTAGATATTATGGCATTAAAAGACAATTGAATACAAGGTACACATGACAAGAGAATGGTGTAGCAGAAAGAAAAAATAGAACAATCATGGAGATGTCTAGAAGCAAGTTGAAAGTTAAACATTTGTCAAATGAATATTCAGAAGAAGAAATAGCATGTGCAATACATATTTTATATAGAATCCCAACAAAAAGTGTCAAGGATTGAATTCCACAAGAAGCATGGAATGGTAAGAAGCATAGTGTAAATCATTTCAAAAAAAATTGTTGTATAGCATATTCTCTTGTACCATCGAAATTAAGAAGAAAATTGGATGATAAAAGTGAGAAATGTATTTTCATTGGTTATAGTGAACAATCAAAAGGTTATAAATTGTATAACCCAATTTCAAAGAAAGTGATTGTTAATAGAGATGTCAAATTTAAGGAAGAAGAAGCATGGGATGGAAGCATTGACAAATAAATCATAATTGGAGCACCAATACCATAGAATGAAGAATAAACTAAAGAGAAAATTATGCAAGGTGATCAATCCAATCCATAAGCAGGATTAAGTACACCATCAAAAACTCCATGAAATGTTATCCAAGGTGAATCATTAGGTCATGCACATCATCCTACTCCCAATTCATAAGTAAGTGATGAATCAGGTCCTACTTTTGCCTCATTAAGGTCAAAATATAAAGGTAAGAAAATGAGAAGTTTTAAAGAGATATATAATCAAGGAGAAGATAATTTGGATTTATGCTCGAATTTTGCTTTATCCTCTCATGATCCTTTGAATTTTGAAGAAGCAATTAAAGAGGAACATTGGATCAAATCTATGGATGAAGAAATGGATTCCATTGAAAGAAATCACACATGGGAGCTAGTTGATCTACCTGAAGGTAAGGATTGTATTGGAGTTAAATGGGTTTACAAGACCAAATTTAATGCAAAAGGTTAGATTAAAAATACAAGGCAAGGTTAGTAGCAAAATGTTTTGTAAAACATTATGGAATTGATTATAATGAGACATTTGCTCCAACTGCTAGACTTGATATTGTTAGAATGGTTTTAAAAATAACTGCTCAAAATAATTGGAAAGTTATTCAAATGGATGTGAAATTAGCTTTTATGAATGGGTTTCTAAAAGAAGTGTATGTGAAACAACCACCAGGTTATGAAGTGCATGGACATGAAAACATGGTCTAAAAATTGAAGAAGGCTCTATATGGCCTCAAGCAAGCACCAAGAGCATGGTATAGTAGGATTGATTCATACATGCAAAGCGATGGATTCAATAGAAGCAAGAGTGAGCCCACATTATACACAAAGTTCAATAATGAAGGACATATTCTGATAGTGTGTTTATATGTTGATGATTTGATTTTCACAAGGAATTTGTCTATAGATAGATGTGAATCAGTAATGAATAAAGAATTTGAGATGACAAATTTGAGTTTGATGAATTGTTTTTTTTGTCATTGAAGTTGTTTAATCAGATAAAGGAATTTTCATTAGTCAATCTAAATATGAAAAATATGTGTTGAAAAGGTTTAGAATGTTGAATTATAAGCCAACATATACACCAATTGCAACAGGCACTAAAGTTAGCAAAGAAGACAAAGGGCATAATGTTGATTCTACAATATTTAAAATATTAGTCAGAAGTTTGATGTATCTTACAACTACAAAAATAGATATCATGTATGGGGTTAGTCTAATCTCTAGTTTCATGGAGTCACCAAAAGACTCACATTGACAAGTGGGAAATAGGATATTGAGATATGTGGCAGGAACAATCGGATATGGAATCTTGTATTCCAAAACTAATGATTTTTGTTTGAATGGTTATACTGACAACGATTTTTCAAGTAGTATTGACGACAGGAATAGTAATTATGGATGTGTATTTCATTGTAGGACATGTGTAGTCTCATGGGCATCAATGAAGCAACCGATAGTGACTCTTTCATCATTTGAAGCAGAATATGTAGAAACTACATCAACAACATGCCAAAGAATTTTTATGATGAAAGTTTTCATAGATCTATTGCAAGCTTAGGAGGAGCCAACATCCATCTTATGTGATAAAAAATCAGTAATTGAATTATCAAAGAATCATGTTTTTCACAAAAGTAGCAAGCATATTGATACAAGATATCACTTTATCAGAGAGTTGTTGAAAACTAAAATTTTACAAATCTGAAGATCAGTTAGCAGATATATTTACCAAGCCATTAGCAAAAGATGTATTTGAACATTTAAGAAAAAGTTTGGGCATTGTAAATGGTGAAATAATCAATGGTATAAATTAGAGGGGAGTGCTATAATAATCTAATAATTTCTCCTATTTGCATACACGTGGTGGAGAAAACTAGAAAAATAAACTTTAGTTTAGAATAAGTGTAACACCAGTTTACATGGCAATTGCAGTTGTAGTGAATAATAGGTTAAATTTTAGTGAAGTTATTCTATTATTTTATTCACATCTAATCTTAGTTTCTCTGATGTACGAATAAGCCAAAATCCTCTATTTAAAGAGGTTGTAATCTTTATTTTATGAAAGATGAAAGAAGTTGAATAATAAATTTTTAGTATTGTTGTTGAAATTATACTATTACTCTGTGTTTTTTATTTTATTTTATTTTATTTTTATTGCCTTTGCCTTTCCAATACAAACTAATACTTTCAAATTCAAAAATCCTCAAAGAGCCGAATTTTTCTATGTGTAAAATGAATATGCAAACGATTCTTCAGTTCAAAGAATTATGGGGCATTGTCACTATTACAGTTACCCATTTGATCAAAGTTGGTGAGCGAACAAAATATGGAAATTCAAATGAAAAATCCCTCATGTTGATCACACATATTATCACCAATGAGGTTCAACCTCATATTTGAGACTCATTGATCCAAGCAACACTTCAGGTGATAATTCGGGTGAAGGTTCTACCCCAATTGATGGCCGAACTTCCGGGAGCCATAACTTTTGAACCATAGCTCTGTTTGACTCCCCATTTGAACCATTGGAAATATAATAATGAGGAGAATGAGATGAGATGGAAATAAGTTATATTTGGTGGTTTTTGAAC
Organism: Torreya grandis; assembly: GCA_037957365.1. Lineage (NCBI taxonomy): Eukaryota > Viridiplantae > Streptophyta > Pinopsida > Cupressales > Taxaceae > Torreya > Torreya grandis. The sequence continues at coordinate 1,668,270 of JARHVA010001104.1, read as the reverse complement.
CAAAAAAACCAATGAAAGTGCCCAAAATTTCAATTTTAATGGTACTATCTAAAAATAGTAATTTTTTAAATTTTGTATTATTGTAAATCATGGAAGTTGAACCACTTCATCTCCATAAATATTGGTGACCTTCCACATCCTCCTGCCTTAAAAATATATATAAATAAAGATGTATCCCAAGAAGGAGATCAGACATCTCTTCCTAGAAATAAGCATATGTTTTTATTTGAAATCTTATGAGGAATAAAACATCTCTTCTTAGAGAAAGCATTATTATTGTGTTATTGAAATATCTTTCAACCAAAACCATTGAGTCTTGGATTAGTGGTATTAGAGTGGTTCGTCTTCAGAGTGTATTATCTTGAGGATGAGGTTAGGCTACAAGAAGCTTGGGTGGAAAATAATAGAGCTCACAGACTATCCACCTATTCACTCCAAATGACCTCAAATGGTAGAAAACACTGAGACATTTGATACCTTTAAGGAAATGGTGAATGAAGCCATCCAATATTAGCAAACATAGATATTGCAATAATTTTCCCAAATTCTCCAACAAATCCTAATGGGAAATTCTAGCTCTTCATCCACACTCCCTGGCTCCTCATCTATGGAACGTCCTTTTATTGCCCAAAACCCATCAAGGTTCAGGTTAATTTTGATATCCCTACATTTGAAGGCAAAATCAATGCTAATGCAGTAGAAAATTGGTTGTATCAATTGTCTTCCTATTTTTTTGTAAATAAATTCACCGATGGAGAGATCACTTTTGCTCTTTTAAAAGCATCATTGCCTATCAAAAATTTGTGGGAAGTATACAAGAAGAGGTTCAGTAGGGATGACATTGGCCTTGGGGTGGAACCTACCTAGGATGATTTCATGGAAGTTGTAAAGGAAGAATATTAACCCATTGGAGAATATGATGATCTGTACATATAGTGGCAACAACTTCACCAAGGTAAGGAACAGTCTATTTAATATTACACTGACATTTTTCAATCTCTATCTGCGAGATTGGGTATCCAAAAAAGTGAGAAACATAAAGCTCTCAAATATCATGGTAGACTATAATGGTATATACAGATGTAAATGAAACTCTTCAATTTGAAAACCCTCGGTGAGGTGTACAATTTCATAGTGAAGACTGAGTAGAAGCATGGAAGAAAGAATACAAAGATTCAACCTTCAAAATGAAAAGGTGATAAATAAGGTTAAACATGAGGCCAAAATTAGAAGAAAAAGGAGTTCCAAGATAATAAAACCTAGAAGGGGAAGACTAGGAAATGGTGTGATTACCATAAAAATAGAGGTCACTCCAAAGAAGAATGTCAAGCCATCAGTCCCTACTTTCTGAGTCATAATCCTTGACATCTACTACTATGCCTTATACACACCCTACAGTCAAAGAGGAAAAAGAAGAGATTGTAGATGCTAAGCCCAATACCATCATTACTTCATCACAGACCTATGAGGAAAGACCAGCTGACAAGGAAAGGTTACTTCACTCTAAGTTATGGGTGAAAGGTAAGCCTCTGCATTCTATTCTTGATAGTGGGAGTCAAAAGAATTTAATCTCTACTAATTTTGTGAAAAGACTAAATCTATCCATGAAGCCTCACCTAAAGCCATACAATATTGGATGGTTGAGCCTAGGGAGAGACCTTTGTGTCACCCACTAGTGTCTTCTTTCATATGCAATAAAACCTTTTCAAGATAAGGTCTTATGTGATGTGGTCAATATAGATGTTTGCTATATACTCCTTGGTCATCCATTCATGTATGATCGACATGGCATTTATGAATTAAGAACCCAAAGGATTACCCTCACTCTTAAAACATGATGCTATAGGGTACCAAAGGTATCACCTTCCATAACTATCTCCCTAATTAGTGCCAACTAATGTAAGAGATTGGTAGAGAAGACAAAGTAATTCATTCTCATGGTGGTCAAGCCATAGAGATCTAAGAAGGCCGATGTTGCAGCTACATAATCAACACAACAACAGAAGTAGATGGGTCAAATCATGGGAGAATATGATGACTTATTCAAGTCACCCATGAGAGTTTCACTTCACTGTCAAGTAAAACATTCTATCGATTTGATTCTAGGATCAACTTTGCCTAACAGTGCTATGTATCATAGATCAATTTTAGAGAATGATGAGATAAAATGGTAGATTCAAGAATTGATCCAAAAGGGTCACATCAGGCCAAGCTCTTCACCCTATGGAATCCCAATTGTCCTGGCACTAAAGAAAGATGGAACATGGAGGATTTGCATTGACTATTGAGCCCTGAACCAAATCAATGTGAAGAATTGCTACCCCCTCCCCAAGATTGATGACCTGATGAACCAACTCCACTATGTGAAGTTCTTCACCAAAATTGATCTCAAATCTGGCTATCACCAAATTCTTATCGATCCCACTGATGTCTATAATACTACATTCAAATCTAAAGAGGGGCTCTTTGAAAGGTTGGTTATGCCTTTTGGCTTGACTAACGCACCTAGAACCTTCATGAGGATGATGGATGACATCCTGCGACCCTTCACCAACTCATTCATGGTTGTCTACTTGGATGACATTCTCATCTATAACAGAACATGGGAGGAACATTTGTAACATGTTTGTAAGGTGCTTCAAACTCTTTATGAGCACAAGTTGTATGCAAATCTCAACATGTGCACATTCAAGATGAAAATAATTTAGTACCTGGGGTACATTATGGATGAGGAAGGGGTCCATGTTGACCTAAAGAAGATTCAAGTTATTCAATAATGGCATACACCAAGGACCCTCACAGAATGTTGTAGCTTATTGGGTCTTACACATTTTTATCCCAGGTTTGTTTTTGGATTCTCACATGTTGCTTGGATAATAAACCAAGTGACTAAAGGAGGAGCTAAACTTGTATTTTAGTGGGGTGAAATACAACAAAGAGAATTTGAGAATTTGAAGAATAGACTCTATTCAACTCCTATTCTTTCCTTGCCAGACTTGCATCAACCTTTTGAGTTGATGACAGATGCATCTAAATATGCCATGAGAGCTGTCATCATGCAACATGGCTATCTTGTTGCATATCACAGTGAAACTTTCAATGATACAGTCAGAAAATACTAGACATATGATAAGGAGCTCTATTCCATTATGCAAGCCTAAAAATAATGAAAACACTACATCTTATGAAAAGAGATACCGACCACAGACAATTGGAATTCATTTTGATGCAGAGCAAACTACAAAATGAGAGGCACTAGAAGTGGGCCACATATTTGTAGCAATAACATATAATAATCAAACATAAAAGGGGGAGCTCAAATATAGTCATAGATTATCTAAGTCACCCACTAATTATTGCACTCACAATAGTTCTTGATCTATGCGGACATGAGATTGCCATTTGGGGTGCTCTGTATGAAGTAGATCTTACCTTTGATGATACATATCAGACACTTAGAGAAGGTAAACATGTCTCTGATTTATATTTTAAAGATAATGTCCTTTATCACATGGGACATGTCTTTGTTTCAGTTGTAGATCAACAAAAGATAATATGGGAAGCATATTTTAGTAGGACAACTAAGCACTTTGGTGTAGAAAAAGACATTGGTAGTTCTTCAAAAGCATTTCTACTAGCCCCATATGTAGAAAGATATAGAAAGGTACCTCAATATTTCACCCTATGTGTGATAGCCAAGCCAACAAATAAAAATCAAGGATTATACACACCATTACCAGAACCAACTAGGCCTTAGGAATTTGTCTCAATGGATTTTCTCTCAAGTTTGCCTAATTCAAAACATGGCAAGGACTGTATTCTTCTTGTCGTTGATCATTTTTCAAAAATGACTATCATGATTACTTTTTATAAAAATATATCGACTAATAAAAATGATCAACTGTATTTTAGTCATGTATGGATCCATTTTGGTCTCTCTAAGTCCATTTTTTAAGATAAAGATAACATGTCCCTGAGTATCTTCTGGTCCACTCTGTGGAAGATGATGGATACTAAGCTGATGAAGTCCATCGCCTTCCATCCATAGATTGATGGTTATACAGAAGTGGTGAGCCACCTAACTATTCACATGTTTCAGATGTATCACTCCAAACATCCATGCACATGGGATGAGAGGCTTATTTTCATACAACATGGACACAATTTAGCCCTGCACAGCTCCACCAAGCATAGTCCATTCCAAGTATGCTTTGGGTTCCAACCCATGGCACCAATTGATGTAGCCATTCCATTCTCCACCATGGAATACACACCTCATGGGAGATCTGAGGCAACAAAATCAACAAAGGTCATTGAACAAATCCAACACATCTATTAGTAGGTTCATGGCATCTTGGAGAAGATGAATCAAAAGCATAAGCAATACCATGACAAACTTAGGGTTGCACACCATTTTGTTTTAAGTGACAAGGTTTGGTTGTAGATTCAAAAGGAATCACTCACAGGCCCACCAAAAAAAAATTGGACTCTATGATATGGTCCCTACACCATCACCAAAAAGTTGGAGAAAATGATTTTGAGTTAAACCTGCTAGCTTACCTTGGTCTGCATCCAATATTCAATGTGGAACTCTTCAAACCATATCATCCACCTCTGTTGGACACTTTAGTCGTAGCAGAACAACTAGACATTGATGAGATTTATCCATAGGGTTTTGCTCTAGTGGAGGAGGATTAGATTGTGGACACCTAGATGAAGATAACAAGAGGGCACTCTATTTCACTTTACTATGTGGTCAAAAGGGGCACGCTTAGCCACCAAAGTGAGTGTCTCATAGAGAATCAAATCAAGACACAACTGTCATACTTGATAAGGAATATTGATACAATAGGGACCATTACTTCTCAAGGATGGAGGAATGATTTAAGTAACACTTTAGGTGACAATTCGAGCAACGGTTCTACCCCAATTAGTGGTAGAACTTTTGGGAGCCATAACTTTTGAACCATAGCTCCATTTGAATCCCCATTTGAACTATTGGAAAACTAAGAATGAAGTGAACGTGATGAGATGGTACAGAGCTATGATCAGTGGTTTTTGACCACCAAAAACCTAATGGAAGTGCTCAAAATTTTAATTTCAATAGTGCTATCTAAAAATAGTAAGTTTCTAAAAATAGTAATTTATCAAATTCTGTGTTGTCGTAAATCATGGAAGTCAAACCAATTCATCTCCCTCGATATTGGTGACCTTCCACATCCTCCTCCTTCCTTCAAAATATGTATTTGCAAACACACAAATTTATGCTCACACACACACACACACAAAAAAAAAACCCATAAAGGCATACAAAATAAGAAGATAATAGAATGTTAGGTGAATGCCATATAAGAGTACAATATAAAAAAATATGTACATTGTTAAATAAACATACAAAATAGTACAACATATATGAACATAATAGAATTTCAGGTGAATGCCATATAGGCATACAATGCCAAAAATGCATACATTGTCATATAGGAATATAAAAACCTACATAATCTAAGACATTTGACTCATCAAAAATCCTCCCTCTCTTATCCTTTATCGAATAAGACTCTCCCTATGATATCTTTCTCATATATAAAGATCTTTCCAATGCCTTGAATTCTTCCAAGGTCTGACTTTGAATCCTCCTATGCTCATATCTTGCCTGTACTTGGAATTTTTTATATACAAATATTATTAAAAACTCTACATACTAGACATGCAACCAAGTTAAGAAATTAATTTTAAACTAGTATACACATTATTTAAACATGCACTTACCGTAATCTTGTGGTCATGCTCAATTTGTCTTTGATGCTCAGTAGGTTCAATGATAGGTCGAGGTGCATGCGCATGAGTGTGAAAAAGGGGGGAAATCATGGTAAGGTGCCCTATTATCCTCTGAATGGAACCTATGTACACAATACATTCATTTAAGTTATATTTTACAAAGTATATATTAAAATTATTAAAACAAATATATATTTACAATTCAAAATTACAAGTTAACATATCTTAGTGAGTGGTTGTGTAGATGCTATTATAGTAGCAATGTTTATGTTTGTTTCAGCCCGTAAAGATGGAGGAGTCTCCATGGTGGTCATTAACTGAAACAAATAATATATGATTTTTAGTTGAGCATAGATATATTTAAATAAATACATCTACATGAAGTATAATATTGATGAACTATTACTTCCATATATGTTAACATTGACTAAGTAACATCAACAAATGCAGTAGTAGATGGCCCACAAACTAGCTATGAAGATCATGGTACTGTCTCCTCCTACAACATACAAAATTACATATATATTATTGAAATTATATGTAAATTAATTTTTAACTTTTAAATACAAATATAACTAAAATTTAACATGTCAAATATATAAGATACCTGCATATGTGTACTCAATGTTTGCAAACCAAATGTATGTGTGAAAAATGATTCACTCAAAACTATAGAATCTAGGTCCTCAGAAGCACCACCACCACCATCATTGGAAGGTCTAGTTCATATAGTACGACATGATCTATAAGGGTCTGGTCAAGCATACACATGATGTGGATTATCCCCATGTCTACCCTCTCCAGCATCAATCTTTTGGAAAACATACTTGTATGTTGAATGACTGTGTGAGTAAGCACACCAAGCACATACAAAGTGTCAATCATGATGATCTCCTTCACTATAGAGGGGATCTTAGGATGAAGAGAATTTTGGATAAGAACTCTTGTAGGTCGATTAGGTACATGAAATGCACCTAGTCTATCATGTACATATCATTTCCCTCGACCCTAAAACTTTGAATATTTAAAATAATTGGGAATCTCATTAATGACAAACTCACAATAAATTTTTCTCAAAAAATACAACGTAACCTCATGGCTATTATAAGGTGGTTAATCAAACACCATCCACCATTAGTCCTAAAAATTATTTCTTATCGAATTATGTTGGCATTAGTAGATTGTGAATCATCTTGCTAATAATGAAAAAGGTGCATTAGTTAATGAATAAATAAATAAAATAAAATTTAGTCATTTATTGTGTATTTATTCCTCACCTCACATGTTGAAAATTTTTCAGCATTATAATCACTACATCTATATTTATATGATGCCCATTGGTCAATTTGAATTGTTATCAAGTCAAATTGGCCTAGTACTGAGTCTAGGGTATTAACCAAATATGTACGGTGGGTGTGGGTAGAACTAGGGTCCCTCATTCTCTGAATTATCTCTTAAGTTTGTATTTTATTATCAACTATGTGTGTATCAAAATCCTCTTGACTACCTTGGGGGTATTGTGGAATTTTAGGAGGGTTAAGAGGACTTGAGGGTTAGGAGGGTTAGGAGGTTGGTTTCTTGCACTTAAATAGGTTTTTCACACCAAAAAAAAGTTTTAATGATTAAAAAATGCAAATAAAAAATAATTACTAAAATATGGTGTTAATAGGTTTGAATTTTGTTTGATTACCTCCCCTCTATAACTACATTATTGATTTGTTGAGGTAACATCCAATGGAAGTGTTTTTTCTCTTCCTAGTAACAAAACACAATTGCAGTAGGATAGATATGAGACACCAAGATAAATTATCCAAATTGTTTGGGGGCTTGGTCATGTTTTTTATTTTTATGTATATTGTAAGAAATGTGTACCCGTTTCTTATAGTTTATAACACATACACATTTGTTATAGTTTATAAAGTGTATGCATTATGGCTTGGTAATTACCAATCCTAAATTTGAATAATGCACACATGTTATTTATATTACATGATAACATATTCATGTTACTTAAAAACATCCATGAAATTATCCCTCCACTCCATGCACTTACCCCATGTGATAAGTGGCAAAGGTAGGATCATAATGATCTTCATAGGGATCATAAGAAATTGGAGGATAATTTTTAATCTAACTATAAGTGTCATCATTTGGTTCTTCACCTCAGTAATAAGGATTGTCAAGGTCATAAATGAGAATTTTATCATTAAGATCTTCATCAATATTAGAGCTATCAAAAGTGATGTCATTTGTGTCCTCATAGGTATTTTCATAAATAGGACCATATTCATAATCTTCGATCCCACTATATGTATCATCATAATTTGGGGTATCATCATTGGGATCCTCTGGCATGATAAAAATGTGTAACATAATTGCACCATGAGGAATTTCCATTAATGGTGGTCATACAAGGTGAAATGGAGCGACCAACGCAAAAATGGAATGACTTGAAGCTTGAAATAAAGATCTTAAAAGGTGACATCATGTGAATATAAATAAAAATATAAATTGGAAAACTTTTGATCAAAGGAGACAAACAATATTGGGTTGGTCGATATAGTCAATTAGTAGGAAAAACACATTGTATTCACATGGTTAATACAATCAGTGTGGGAAAATATATGATATTGAGATCACTTATATAGTTAGTAAAAAAGATAATGCTATTGGCATCCAAATAAAAATAAATGTATTGGGTTGGCCAAATAGTTGGAAAAAACACATTTGTATCGGGTTGACTAATACAAAGTGAAACATATAATAAAATAGTATTACATTGGTCGATACCATTCACAAACAAAAGTGTATCGATTCATCAAAATGCATTATAATGTTGAAGTCAAAGTGAAAAATAATCAATGAAAATAAATAAAAAATTCAAGACAATCCAATTACAATTGAAATATAATTCATGTCGGGTTCATCAAAATGCATGGACTGATTTGATTTATTATTTTACATATATTTTAATCTCATTAAATATGTATAAATATTTATATTGCAATCTAATTTTATTGAAATCCATTTATTTATAATACACTTCCCTAAAAACTAAAACTTTATATATATATATATATTTTGAATGTGATCTCCATACTTTTGAATGAGATGTATAGTATGTTAATATTTTTTTTAAATATAATACAAACTAATAATAATAATATTATCTAAACTTTATTTTTAACCATTGATTTTTTTGCTTTAGAATGTTATTGCTGAAGTTTGATAGTTATTTTTCATTAATTCATTGTCGTTTTAACTAAAACCAACTTTACTATTTGATATTCTATGAAGTTTTACACACACACGTCCCCGGCCCTCCACCCCAACACACACACACAAACACACACACATATATATAAAACTTATTTTTATGTTGAATATCTTTCAGTGTTATTATGGGTACATGATCTTAAACTTTATCAAATAAAAAAATAATATCATCTTAACTTTCATCACAAAACCCATTTAATTGTCCAAGCATTTATCTATATGTATTCTCAACAGGTTTTGACAAACTTATATTAATATCTTGTAATTCTTACATTTTTAAATCCCTCATTGTTTTTTGAGAGTCCGGTCCTATCTTACCTGAACCACTCGTAGCCACATTCTATTTTACCTGAACTTAACCAGCACTCATAGCCACATATGAACATTATCTTATCCACAATGAGAAAATTCCATAATATTCCAACAATTCAGCAGTATGTAATTTTCGATTTGTGTTAATTGCAGAACAATTTAAGCTGTTAAACAATTCAGAGCTGGCCAATAATGACGATGAATTGGGTGAGCGAAAGATATGATGTTATTTTTACATTGTTCTTGGGATTGGTGTGTTTGATTCTGATGCTCATAAAAATGAAGACAAGACTAAAGGGAAAGGTTCCACCGGGGGTGTTGGGATGGCCATTTATTGGAGAAACGCTGGAGTTTCTGGGATGGCAAAGGAAGGGCGCTCCCGCTGTTTTTTTCGACTCTCGTGTACAAAAATATGGCAATGTTTTCACCACCCACATCGTTGGCCATCCCACCGTGGTGTTTTGCGGCCCAGACGGCAACAGGTTTTTGTTCTCCAATGAGAATAAATTGGTACAGAATTCGTGGCCCTCTTCTGTGGAAAAACTCTTCGGAAGCTCTCTTCTAAGACTTGTGGGAGACGATGCGCGCAGGCTGAAGAGAAGGCTGATGACGTTTCTGGGGGCGGAGGCACTGCACAAATTTATAGGCCGAATGGATCTGAGCACGAGACGTCACCTGCCTCAACACTGGTTTGGTAAACAGGAGGTGTCTGTTTATCCTCTCATGAGAAACTACACTTTCTCAATCGCTTGTGACTTGTTTGCAAGCATTCAAGATGCCCATTCCACGGCTAAGCTTTCCCCTGATTTCGATCTGCTCGTCAAAGGAGTATTGCAGGCAAGTATAATTGTATTCCTTATTAGATATTGTTATTATCTGATAATCCATATTGCTGTCAACATTTCGAACCACTACTTAGGTTTATCGTTTTGAACCACCACTTAGGTTCATCATCAGACTGATAGATAATATTTAAAGTGGGTGGTGGCTTGAACTAAGCCAATACTCCAATCAAATAGTTGGAAGCAGAAAAAACTTTATCTCTTAAAATCTAAGACTTAATGTTGCAGGTACCCATTGATTTGCCCGGGACAAGATACCACAAAGCCAAAGTTGCTGCTAATGCTATCAGGGAACAACTTACAAAGATTATTGAGGAAAGGAGAATTGCGTTGAAGAGCGGAAGTGCTTCTTCTGAGCAGGATTTGCTGTCTTTTCTCCTGTGTAGTAGAGGTGATGAGGAAAAGTGTTTGACAGACGATGAAATCAAAGACAATATACTTCTGCTTCTGTTTGAGGACATGATACCAGCAGCTCTGTATTAACATCGCTGCTCAAATTCCTGGCAGAAAACTCCCAATGCTACGAACAAGTTCTGAGAGGTAAATAAATCCCGTTCCATCATATTTAGTCCTTTATATTTAAAATCTTCCTTTTCTTTCTACCCTTACATGCACTGTCCGCAGTTCAGAATTATAAAAAAATCTGTTAGTATTTGACAGGGTAGAGGTTTAAATTCCAGTGATTCATGGGGCACAATATTCGATTATGGGTACCCAGGGCCAGCATTCAATCGTAATCGATGCAAGTTACGAGTGCAAGATTCATAGCGAAGAATCAAGTTACCACAAGATTTATTTTGTCAATTTCAATCACACATCTTCCTTGTGAAGATTGCCTAATAAGTAAACATAGTATCGAGTTTGGATCTTTGGCATTGTCATAAGATAGAAAGTGATGTAGTTGGTGTAGAAATAAAGAGAGCATGCAAAAACAAGAACTTAAACAAATAAACAAGAACTGAACCCAATTGCTACAACAATCTTTTGAAGAATAGAATTTTATTGATCTTCAATTTTCTTTGCTTATAATGCTGCGCCCAAGGCGTCTTTAAATAGATTTTGAATCCAAAAATAACTGAAAATAGACTCATCTAAAACTAACTTCAACTGTTTGAAATAACTGACTTAACTAACTGATTCCTAACTGTCAGTTAACTAACTGAATGCTTACTGTCAATTTACTAACTGATTACTTAACTGCAACTAACTGCTTGCATGCATGAGGGGTGGAGAAATTAACTCCAATACATCTTGAGTTTCTAACACTCCCCCTTAATTTCTACCACTTACAACTTTAGCATTTACAATGCCTAAATTTTGTCTCAAATAATCAAAGGACTCCTTTGCTAATCCCTTTGTTAATATATCTGCCAATTGATCTTCAAATTTACAAAAGTCTAGATGGATTTCTCCATTGTTCACTAACTCTCTGATAAAGTGAAATCTTGTATCTATGTGCTTGCTCCTCTTGTGAAAAACATAATTTTTTGATAATACGATTGCTGATTTGTTATCACAGAAGATTGGTGTTGACTCCTGTGCTTGTAATAAATCTTTCAATATTCTTCTCATCCAAGTTGCTTGACATGCTGCTGATGTGGCTGCTACATACTCTGCTTCAGCTGATGAAAGTGTCACTATAGGTTGCTTTTTGGATGCCCATGTGACCACACCTGTGCCTAAAAGAAAGGCATGTCTAGAAGTACTCTTCCTATCATCAACGCTACCTGCAAAATCACTATCAGTAAAACCAATCAAACTAAAATTGTTAGTTGTGAAATATAAAATCTCATATTCTGTAATTCTTGCCACATATCTCAATATCTTTTTTCCAACTTGCCAATGTGAGTCTTTCGGTGACTCCATGAATCTTGAGATTAAACTAACCCCATACATGATGTCTAGTCTTGTCGCTGTAAGATACATCAAACTGTCAACAAATCTTTTGAATATTGTAGAATCAATATTAGAACCTTTGTCTTCTTTGCTAAGTTTAGTCCCTGTAGCAACTGGTGTAGGTGTTGGTTTACAATTCAGCATCTTAAATCTCCTTAACACATCCTTTGCATATTTAGTTTGACAAATAAATATTTTTTTCTCTAATTGTACAACTTATATACCCAAAAAATTCTTCATTAATCCCAAATTTGTTATTTCAAATTCTTTCTTCATTGTTGATTTAAAAGTGTCTACAGACAAATTTTCAGCAAAAATCAAATCAACATATAAACACACAATCAAAATCTGACCTTCTTTGTTGATTTTTGTATACAAAGTAGGCTCACTATTGCTTATGTTGAATCCATTGTTTATCATATATGAATCAATCCTGTTATACCATGCTCTTGGTGCTTGCTTGAGACCATAAAGAGCCTTCTTCAATCTGTAGACTTTTTCTTCATGTCTTTGTACTTCATAACCTGTGGGCTATTTCACATACACTCCTTCATCTAGAAAACCATTCAAAAAAGCTAATTTGACATCCATTTGATATACATACCAATTATTTTGAGCAGCTATTGATAAAACCATTCTAATAGTATCCAATCTAGCAACTGGTGCAAATGTTTCATTATAGTCAATTCCATGTTCTTGTGCAAAACCTTTTGCTACTAACCTTGCCTTGTGTTTTTCAACATTTCCATCTGCATTAAATTTAGTATTATAAACCCATTTGACTCCAATGCAATCCTTACCTTCAGGTAGAGTAGTTAGATCCCATGTTTGATTTCTTTCAATAGCATTCATCTCTTCATCCATTGCTTTTATCCAATGTTCTTCATTAACTGCTTCTTCATAATACATAGGATCATGAGTGAAAAGAGCAAAATTTGAAACCAAATCTAATTTCTCTTCTTCTTGATTATAAATCTCATTCAAATTTCTCATTTTCTTACCTTTCAATCTTAATCTTAAAGTAGCAAGAGTTGGATCTGATTCATCACTTACTTGTGAATTTGGAGTAGGGTGACATGCATGTCTAGATGATTCACCTTGTTCAAACCTCCTAGGTGTTCGTATTGGAGTGCTTGTACCTGCTTGTGGAGAGGATTGTCCACCTTACAAATTTTGTTCTTCAGAAACTTCTTCTTCAATTTGTGCAATTGGTGCTCCAATTATGATGGTGCTACCATCCCATGCTTTTTTTTCCTTAAATTCAACATCTCTGCTAATAATCACTTGTTTTGAAATAGGGTTATACAACTTATAAGCTTTTGATTCTTCATAATAGCCAATAAAAATGCATTTCTCACCTCTATCATCAAGTTTTCTTCTCAATTTAGATGGTATAAAATAATATGCAACACAACCAAAAATTCTGAAATGATTTACACTATGTTTCTTACCACTCCACGCTTCTTGTGGAATTCGATCTCTGACACTCTTTTTTGGGCTTCTATTCAGAATATACACTGCACATGCTACTGCTTCTACCCAATATTCATTTGACAAGTGTTTGGCTTTCAACATGCTTCTTGCCATCTCCATGATTGTTCTATTCTTTTTTTCTACTACACCATTCTGCTGTGGTGTGTACCTTGTAGTCAATTGTCTTTTGATGCCATGATATCTAGAAAAATATTGAAATTTATTAGACATATATTCACCTCCTCTATCTGATCTAAGTACCTTGATATAATGGCCACTCTACTTTTCAACCATTGCCTTGAATTTTTTAAACTTTTCAAAGGCTTCAGACTTATTTTTGAGGAAATATATCCATGTCTTTCTGCTAAAGTCATCAATGAAGGTTAGAAAATAAGTACTACCTCCAAATGATGTAGTTTGCATTGGTCCACATAAATCACTATGGACTAACTCCAATATTATCTTAGCTCTATATGAGGCTCCTACTGGAAAGCTCTCTCTATGATGTTTTGCCAGAATACAACTGTCACATGAACTTTCTGGCTATTCTATTGGTGGTAAACCCTTCACCATATTTTTCTTCTATAACAAATTCAAACCTCCAAAATGTAAATGTCCATACCTTAAGTGCCATAGCCATGATTGGTCTAGCTGCATGGATTTGTAGTGGGCTTCCTCTTCTCCTTGGATGCACTGAATTCGAAGAGGGAACATCCGATTCTTGGTCATCTCCATTTTTTCTATCAACCTGTCACTTGGAAACTTGTCCAATATTGTGCAAACATTATCCATAAAAGACACTTTGTAACCTTTCTGTACTAACTGTCCAATACTCATAAGATTATGTTTTAGTCCAGGTATAAAATAAACATCAGATATAAACCTTCTTTCACCATTCTTTGCCAAAACATTTATTACACCTTTACCCATTACATCCACTTTGATATCATTTTCTAATTTAACTTCAGATCTTACAGAATCATCAAGACTAGCAAAAAAATTTTAATTCCCTGTCATATGATTACTGCATCCACTATCTAAGAACCAAATATCTCTAGCCTTTTCTTGAGTAATATTACAAGTAAGAAATAAGCTAGTTTCCCCTGGATTAGAACTAGATTCACCTATGTAATTAGCATTATGCTTGTCCACATATCCTCGTTTCCTTCTACAGTCACTTGCATAATGCCCATATTTCTTGCAATAATAACATTGAATATTAGATTTATCAAACCCTTGTGAACTTTGCTGAAAGTGATTGTTGCCACGTCCTCTACTGCTGTAGTTTTGATTACTGTTTTCACCTTGATCTGGATTGTTCCTTCCATATCTGCCTCTACCTCTTCCTCTGAAGTTTGACCTGGTTCTTCCTCTTCCTTTGCCAAATGATACCTGTGACTTGAAAGCATTCTCAAGAGAAGAGTTATTCCTATTCATTTTGGATTCATGTGTTAATAAAGAACCCATTAATTCATCTACTGATAACTATTCTAAATCCTTGGTTTTCTCAATAGCTACAACTATTGCATCAAATTTACTAGGTAAACTCTTGAGTATTTTTTCTATAATCTTCTGATCCGTGATAGTTTCTCCATTAGATCTAATTTGATTCACTATATTCAAAACTTGACCCATAAACTGATTTATAGATTCTAATTCATTCATTTGCAAATTTTCAAAACTTCTCCTAAGAGATTGCAATTTAGCAATTTTTACCTTTGTATTACCTTTATAGGTAGTTTCCAAGATTTTTCATGCCTCTCTGGATCTCGTTGCTGCTGCTACTCTAGAAAAAATCGATTCATCCAATCCCTGTTGGATTATAAATAAAGATTTTGCATCTTTTTTCTTTTTCTCCTTAAGCCCGTCCTTTTGTGCTTGAGTTAATGCCAGATGGGCTGCCTCGTCCTGCGATTCTACAAAACCACTTTCTACCAAATCCCAAACTTCTTGTGAGCAAAACAATGTTTTCATCTTAATTGCCCAAAAATCGTAATTCTTACCATTAAAAATGGGAATTTGAGGCTGTGAAATACTGTTGTTTGCTGCCATGTCTCACGCTGAGATGGCTTTCTGATTGCTGTTTTGAAACACAGTCACTGACGTCGGTTGTTCTACCAAGGTCAGTCAGGAATATTGCTGACGTCGGTGGTCTCTGTCGAGGTCGGTTAGGTTGTCGGCCGACGTCGGTTGGATTGCCGATGTCGGTCTCTGGACTGCGACTGTTGTGCGCTTCTGCTGACTGCGCACTTCTCCAATCTACACTTCTCCTTGTCTGCGGCGCTCTTCCTTGGCTTCTTTCCTTACTAGGCTTCCCTTGGCTTTTCTTGGCTCTGATACCAATTTGTAGAAATAAAGAGAGCATGCAAAAACAAGAATTTAAACAAATAAACAAGAACTGAACCCAATTGCTATAGCAATCTCTTGAAGAATATAATTTTATTGATCTTCAATTTTCCTTGCTTACAATGCTGCGCCCAAAGCGTCTTTAAATAGATTTTGAATCCAAAAATAACTGAAAATAGACTCATCTAAAACTAACTTCAACTGCTTGAAATAACTAACTTAACTAACTAATTCCTAACTGTCAGTTAACTAACTGAATGCTTATTGTCAGTTTACTAACTGATTGCTTAACTACAGCTAAGTGCTTGCATGCATGAGGGGTGGAGAAATTAACTCCAATACATCTTGAGTTTCTAACAGTTGGATATACTTTATGTATGCAGAGCAGCTGGAGATTGCAGGTTCAAAGAAGGGCGGGCAACTTCTAGAGTGGGAGGACCTTAAGAGGATGAAGTATTCCTGGAAAGTTGCTCAGGAAACGCTTAGATTGCAGCCTCCTGTTCAAGGATCCTTCCGCCGGACTATCAAAGACTTCACATACACTGGCTTCACTGTCCCTAAAGGATGGAAGGTACCCATTTTAATACCAAATCAAATTATGGGTATTTTGTGATAATCCTTTCTTTGATACAAGCTGTAAAGGAAATTTTGTGATACATTTTGTATGAAACGGAAGGAGTCTCTTTGTTAGCTTTTATCAGATGCAAAAATGGCTGTCTCACTAAGTGATCACTGATGACAAAAAATGTTATGTATAGGTATACTGGACAGTGAACTCTACCCACATCAAATCTGAGTATTTCAGTAATCCTGAGAAATTCGATCCGTCTAGATTTGAAGTAGGGCCTGCTCCTTATACGTTTCTTCCCTTTGGAGGGGGACCGCGGATGTGCACAGGTAATGAATTAGCTCGAATGGAAATATTGATCTTCTTACATAATGTTGTGAAGAATTTTAGATGGAGCCTGGTGGATTGTGACGAGAAAGTAAGTATAGACCCTGTGCCTGCTCCTCTCAAAGGACTTCCAATAAAACTTATTCCTCGCCAACTTTGAACTGTTATTCCAAGCATATTTTTCGTGCCATTTTCGAACAAATTAATTAAAGGTATGTATACAATATTGTAAAAGTGCCTAGTGCCTACTGTGTCTACATTAATTTGTTTAATGTGACCTGCCTTTTGTGGATTGCTTCATGTCCTTTTATTTTGACAATTATATTACGAATGGCTTATTTTTCTGTTAATAAAATAAGTAGACGTTGCACCATAACAGCTTCATTAGTATGGATATCAGAAAATAAATTCCGTGCACCAGTCTGATGATACGAGTCATGACATACAATTCAATTTTAGGCGCATACATTAGGTTTCACTATTTCGTCTTTGGGATGTCTTGGATGAAAGAGATAATATGTATATTTTGTGTTCCATTTAAAAAATAATAGAACGTAATGAGAAGGCTTTTGTTTCAAAATTAAAGGAAAAAAAAAAAAAAAAACCAACCAACCTAATAGAAAGTGATGAGAAGGTTTTTATCTTAAAAATTAAAAATCACAAAAAAAAAATACCAGCAGTAGTAATAATAATAGTTATGTAGAAGGCAAAGACTATATCAAAATCAATATCATATTACATTGTTTAGTTAATTATACAGTTAGCTATGTAACTATTGACGCAAATACAAAATATTTTAACTATTGACGTAAATACAAAACATTTCACTAGTTAGCTATGTAACTATTGACGCAAATACAAAATATTTTAACTATTGACGCAAATACAAAAAATTTCAGTGAACTGTATAATTAACTAAACAATGTAATATGATATTGATTTTGATATAGTCTTTGCCTTCTACATAACTATTTTTATCTTAAAATTAAAGATCACAAAAAATAAGGTACCAGCACTAGTAATAAAAATAGCTATGTAGAAGGCAAAGACTATATCAAAATCAATATCATATTACATTGTTTAGTTAATTATACAGTTCACTGAAATGTTTTGTATTTGCGTCAATAGTTACATAGCTAACTGTTGGACGGTTATAGGGATTCGGTTTGTGACAATCGACTTTTGTTCTGTATATATTGCCCCTTCTGCTATCAGAGCATACCATTGCCTGTGCAGCGCATCCGAAGCAAATAGAAGTCATTTTCTCCTTCAAGCAGCGACCTGCAGATAAGCTGGAGAAGTGGCCTGATCGCAGCACAGCAGAGAGAAGACAGACGTGTTCATTTGCATAATCAACGCCCAACCAAGTTTGGAGCGTATGAAGCCAAGCTAAAGTGTGTAAGTGTGCAGCGTGGAAGTGGCCTGGGAGTAGACGTGGTGATATACAGTCCTGGCATGCAGCCAAGCTAAAGTGTGTAAGTGTGCAGCGTTGAGACCCTGATCAGTGCTTATCAACGTACAGAAGGACGTATCAAGTAATTTATTTACAACACTCTTGAGATGCTAGATGAACCGGTCAAGAAGCCTGGTCGACGCCAAAGAAAAGTGTTGCGTAAAGAAGATAGAGACGCGTTTAGTGTGTGAAAGCAATCTCAAGCGTGGAAAGCGGAGGGAGGCAATAAGAGTGCGAAATAAGACGCCTGGCAGAAGCCTGCGACCTATGCAGCATACAGTAAAAGCATTCGCTCCTTCATTGAAGCGTGGTGAAAGAAACAGAGCAAGAAAGAAAATAGCAGTAAATAAAAATATACGCATACCCCAGATTGCTACGGCAATCAAATATAGATTTTTTAATCTTATTAAATCTGCATACTTTAAAAAACTGCGATCAGGTCTCTCATAAATAGGATTTGAAAACAAATAAAACTTAAGAATAAACTAATGTTTAACTGCAGGTGTGCATGCAAACTGAGGAGACTGAAACAACATGCGGACTGCGTGCATGAGGGGGAGGGGCGGGGGGCGAACAAGAAGTTTATCTATTTTTTTAGTTTTCTCCACTGCGTGCATGCAAACAGGGAGAAATTATTTGGTTATTCTAACATTCCCCCTTAATTTCTACCATTAAGTACTTCAACATTTACAATGCCTAAATTGTCTTAGATAATCAAAAGTCTCCTTTGCTAATGCCTTTGTGAATATATCTGCCAATTGGTCTTCAGATCTGCAGAACTCCAAATAGATTTCTCCATTGTTCACTGACTCTCTGATAAAATGAAATCTTGTATCAATGTGTTTGCTCCTTTTGTGAAAAACATGGTTTTTTGACAATGCAATTGCTGATTTGTTGTCACAAAAGATTAGTGTTGACTCCTTTTATGCTTGTAATAAATCTGTCAATACTTTCCTCATCCAAGTTGCTTGATATGCTGCTGATGTGGCTGCTACATACTTTGCTTCAGCTGATGAAAGTGTCACTATAGGTTGCTTTTGGATGCCCATGTGACTACACTTGTTCCAAAAAGAAATGCAAGTCCGGAAGTACTCTTCTTGTCATCAATGCTACCTGTAAAATCACTATCAGTATAACCAATCAAACCAAAATCATTAGTTGTGGAATATAAAATTTTATATTTTGTTGTTCCTACCACATATCTCAATATCCTCTTTCCAACTTGCCAATGTGAGTCTTTTGGTGACTCCATGAATCTATAGATTAAACTGACCCCATACATGATATCTGGTCTTATAGCTATAAGATACATCAAACTACCAATTAGTCTTTTGAATGTTGTAGAATTAACATTAGACCCTTTGTCTTCTTTGCTAATTTTGGTCCTTGTAGCAATTGGTGTAGGTGCTGATTTACAATTCAACATCTTAAACCTCCTTAACACATCCTTTGCATATTTAGTTTGACAAATAAAAATTTTCTTCTCAGATTGTACAACTTCAATGCCCAAAAAATACTTCATTAATCCCAAATATATTATTTCAAATTCTTTCTTCATTGCTGATTTAAATGTGTCTACAGATAAATTTTCAGTGAAAATCAAATCATCAACATACAAATACACAATCAAAATCTGACTTTTTTTGTTGATTTTGTGTACAATGTAGGCTCACTATTGCTTCTGCTGAATCCATTGTTTGTCATGTATGAATCAATCATGCTATACCATGCTCTTAGTGTTTGCTTGAAATCATAGAGGGCCTTCTTCAATTTGTAAACTTTTTCTTCATGTCCATGCACTTCATAACTTGGTGGTTGTTTCGCATACACTTCTTCATCTAGGAAACCATTCAAGAAAGCTGATTTGACATCCATTTGATATATTTTTCAATTATTTTGTGCAGCTATTGCTAAAACCATTCTAATAGTATCAAGTCTAGCAACTGGAGCAAATATTTCATTATAATCAGTTCCATGTTCTTGTGCAAAACTTTTTGCTACTAACCTTGCCTTGTGCTTTTCAACCTTTCCTTCTGCATCAAGTTTAGTCTTATAAACCCATTTGAATCCTATTCAATCCTTACCTTTAGGTAGATTAATTAGATCCCATGTTTGGTTTCTCTCAATGGCATTCATCTCTTCATCTATTGCTTTTATCCAATGTTTCTTATTAATTGCTTCTTCATAATACATAGGATCATGAGACAAAAAACAAAATTTGAACATAAATCTAAACTTCTTTTCTTCTTGTTTATAAATCTCATTCAAGTTTCTCATTTTTTTACCTTTAAGTTTTGATCTTAAAGTGGCAAGAGTTGGATCTGATCCATCACTTACTTGTGAATTGGGAGTACGATGACATGCATGACCAGATGATTCACCTTGTGCTAAGCTCCTAGGTGTTCATATTGGAGTGCTTGTTCTTGCTTGTGGAGAGGATTGATCACCTTGAAAATTTTGTTCTTTAGATTCTTCTTCATTTTGAGAAATTGGTGTTCCAATTGTGATGATTTTATCAATGCTTCCATCTCATGCTTCTTCTTCTTTAAATTCCACATCTCTGCTAATAATCACTTTGTTTAAAATGGTGTTATACAACTTATAAGCCTTTGATTCTTCACTATAGCTAATAAAAATGCATTTTTGACCTCTATCATCAAGTTTTCTTCTCAATTTAGATGGTATAAGAGAATATGCAATACAACCAAAAATTCTAAAATGATGTACACTATGCTTCTTACCACTCCAAGCTTCTTGTGGAATTCGATCCTTGACACTCTTTGTTGGGCTTCTATTCAAAATATATACTGCACATGCTACTGCTTCTACCTAATATTTATTTGACAAATGTTTGGCCTTCAACATGCTTCTAACCATCTCCATGATTGTTTTATTATTCCTTTCTGCTACACCATCTGCTGTGGTGTGTACTTTGTAGTCAATTGCCTTTTAATGCCATGATATCTTCAAAAATCTTGAAATTCATTAGACATATATTCACCTCCTCTATCTGATCTAAGTACCTTGATGTAAAGGCCACTCTGCTTTTCAACCATAACTTTGAATTCTTTATTTTTTTCAAAGGCTTCAGACTTATTTTTGAGAAAATATATCCAAGTCTTTCTGTTAAAATCATCAATGAAGGTTAGAAAATAAGAACTACCTCCAAATGATGGAATTTGCATTGGTCCACATAAATCACTATGGACTAGCTCCAATATTACCCTTGCTCTATATGAGGTTCCTACTAGAAAGCTCTCTCTATGCTGTTTTGCTAGAATGCAACTTTCACATGAACTTTCTCGCTGTTCTATTGGTGGTGATCCCTTCACCATATTTTTCTTTTGTAACAGATTCAAACCTCTAAAATGTAAATGTCCATACCTTAAATGCCATAGCCATGAATGGTCTAGATGCATGGTTTTGAAGTGGGCTTCCTCTTCTCCTTAGATGCACTGAATTCGAAGAGGGAACATTTGATTCTTGGTCATCTCCACTTTTCCTATCAACCTGTCATTTGGAAATTTGTCTAGTATTATGCAAACATTATCCATAAAAGATACTCTGTAACCTTTCTGTACTAACTATCCAACACTCATAAGAGTATGCTTTAGTCCAAGTACAAAATAAACATCAAAAATAAATCTTTTTTCACCATTTTTTGCCAAAACATTTATTACTCATTTATCCATTACATCCACTTTGTCATCATTTCCTAATTTCACTTTAGATTTTATAGAATCATCAAGACTAACAAAGAATTCTTTATTCCCTAGCATTTTCTTGAGCAACATGACAAGTGAGAAATAAGCTTTTAGAATTAGAACTAGATTCATTTGTGTAATTAGCATTCTACTTGTCTAGATCTCCTTATTTCTTTCTGCATTCACTTGCATAATGTCCATATTTTTTCTAGTAATAACATTGAATGTTAGATTTATCAAACCTTTGTGAATTTTGTTGGAAATGATTGTTGCCACGTCCTCTATTGTTGTAGTTTTGATTATTGTTTTCACCTTGATCTAGATTGTTCCTTCCATTTTTGCCTCTGCCTCTTTCTCTGAAGTTTGACCTTCCTCTTCCTCTACCAAATGATATCTGAGACTTGAAAGCATTCTCAAAAGAAGTATTGTTCTTCCTATTCATTCTAGATTCATGTGTTAACAAAGATCCCATTAATTCATCTACTGATAACTGTTCCAAATCTTTGGTTTCTTCAATAGCTCAACTATTGCATCAAATTTGCTGGGTAAACTCATGAGTATTTTTTTTATGATCTTCTAATCTATTATTGTTTCTCTATTAGATTTAATTTGATTCATAATATTCAATACTTGACCCATAAATTGGTCTGTAGACTCTGAATCATTCATTTGTAAATTTTTAAAATTTCTCTTATAAGATTGCAATTTAGCTATTTTCACCTTTGTATTACCTTTATAGGTGGTCTCTAATATTTTCCATGCCGACTTCGATCTTGTTGCGACTGCAACTCTAGAAAAAATGGATTCATCCATTCCCTATTGGATTAGAAATAGAGCTCTTGCATCATTTTTTTTGTTTTCTTTAAGCTCTTTCTTTTGTGCTCGAGTTAATGCCTAATGGGCAGCCTTACCCTGTGGTTCTACAAAGCCATTTTCTACCAAATCTCAAATATTTTGTGAGCAAAAAAAAATGTTCTCATTTTAATTGCCCAAAAACCATAATTCTTACCATTGAAAATGGGAATCTGGAGCTAAAAAATACTATTGTTTGTTGTCATGTCTCTCTCTTGACTTCTAACAGACTACTACTTTTATGTAGAGCATTGATTATAGTTTGATGTGCTAAAGCATTGTACGAAGAAATGGCTCTTATGCACTCTTTGTTTCTCCTTGTCTTATTTACAGGGTGGCATCTCCTTTGACAACTATAGAAACTAAGACTGTTGCTAATAGGGAGTGAAATCGCTCCTTGGCTGCGCTAAACTTTGTTACAGCTTTCCAGCCAAGAAATGTAAACCAATGGTTGTCTTCTCTTCTCCCACAGTGACTACCTTATCTTCTATGACCCCTTGGTTGCTCTTCTCCACATTCACAAATTGCCAGTTGTTGTCTACCTTGGATCCTTTATGACTCGATGCGCTGCACTCCCAGCTGTGTTTTTTCCTAAGTCACTGCACCTAGATCCTTACTTCAAACTATTGTGCAGGCCTTTTTTGGTAAGCTGGTTGCTACCCAGGACTTCGTAACTTTCACTTTGCAGGCTGCTCTGATACCAGTTTGAAAGAAATAGAGAAAGAAAGAAAATAGAAGTAAATAAAAATATACGCATACCCCAGATTGCTATGGCAATCAAAAATAGATTTTTTAATCTTATTAAATCTGCATACTTTAAAAAATTGCGATCAGGTCTCTCATAAATAGGATTTGAAAACAAATAAAACTTAAGAATAAACTAATGCTTAACTGTAGGTGTGCATGCAAACTGAGGAGACTGAAACAACATGCAGACTATGTGCATGAGGGCGGGGGGGGGGGGTGGGGGAGCAAACAAGAAGTTTATCTATTTTCTTAGTTTTCTCCATTGCATGCATGCAAACAAGGAGAAATTATTTGGTTATTCTAACACGTGGTACGTGATCATTGTCACGCAACTGAAGTTGAAGCAGATGGCCAACACCATAGAGAATGAAGAAGGCAACATTTGAACAAGGTACATACATTTTTTATATAGAATTTGAAGCATAAAAAATTGCTTTGATTGTAAAATTATGTATAAAGTTAGAAAAAATCAAATCAAATATGTCTGCACCCAAACTATTAGAATAATCCAATAATTTCTCCTGTCTACATGCACGCAGTGGAGAAAACTAGGAAAATAAACTTTAGTTCAGAATATGTGTAACACCAATTTGCATGGCAATTGCAGTTGTAACGAATAATAGGTTAAAGTTTAGTGAATTTATTCTACTGTCTTATTCACAACTATTTTTAGCTTCTCTGTTGTTCGAATAAGCCAAAATCCTCTATTTAAAGACGTTGTAATCTTTATTTTATGCAATATGAAGGAAGTTGAATAATAAATTTTTACTATTGTTGTAGTAATTATACTACTGCTCTATGTTTTTTTTTTTTTTTTTTTTTAAAATTCCTTTGCCTTTCCTATAGTATGGTATCAGAGCTAAAGATCATTGGTGAATTTCGTCAGGTTTTTTGAAGTGAAGGAGGATTTGTTTTTACTGCTGTAGCAGATCATGGCAACAGGGAACATCATTAATCAGCCCCAAATTCTGATTTCACTGATAAAAATTATGATTTTTAGGCAATTAAGATGAAGACACTATTAAGTTCACAAGATGTTTGAGATTTGGTAGAAAATGGTTTTGCAGAACCACATGATTAGGTAGCCTTTTAGAAATTAACACATGGAGAAAAAGATCAACTTAGAGACAACAAGAAAAGGGACGCAAAAGCTTTATTTTTAATTCAGAAAGTAATGGATGAATCCATCTTTCCTAGAGTTGCAATAGCAACGAGATCCAAGAGAGCATGGGAGATTTTGGAGACAACCTATCAAGGTACTACAAAGGTGAAGGTAACTAAACTACAGTGTCTTAGAAGAAGTTTTGAAAATTTTCAAATGAATGAATCTGAGTCCATAGACCAATTTATGAGTAAGGTCATGAATATTGTAAATCAAATTAGATCTAACGGAGAAGATTTAACATATTAGAAGATCATAGAAAATATTCTCAAGAGTTTACCTAGTAAATCCGATGCTATAGTTGTAGCAATTGAGGAATCCAAGGATTTGGCACAACTATCAGTAAATGAATTATTTGGATTTTTGTTAACACATGCGTCCATAATGAATAGAAATAACCATACTTATTTTGAGAATGCTTTCAAGTCTTAGGTATCATATAATAGAGTAAGAGGAAGGTCAAGTTTCAAAGGAAGAGGTAGAGGCAAAGATAGAGGTAGAGATGGTAGAAGTGATCCAGATCAGGGTGAAAAGAATAATGTAGATCAAGGTGAAAAGAATAATCAGAACTAAAATAATAGAGGATGTGAAAACAATCATTTCCAACATCATTCACAGAGGTTTGATAAATCTAATATTCAATTTTATTATTGCAAAAAATATGGACATTATGCATATAAATGTAGAAAGAAACAAAGATATGTGGATAAGTAGAATGCTAATTATACAAATGAATCTAGATCTAATTCCGAGAGTATGTTCATCACATGTAATGTTGCTCAAGAGAGCACTAGAAATATCTAGTTTTTTGATAGTGGATGTAGTAATCATATGATTGAGAATAAAGATTTGTTTGCTAGTCTTGATGATTCTATAAAGTAAAGTGAAATTGGGAAATGATAATAAAGTGGCTATAATGGGTAAAGGTGTAATAAATATTTTGACAAAAAATGGTTAAATAAAATTTATTCCTGATGTTTATTTTATCCCTAAACTAAAGCATAATCTTATGAGTGTTGGGCAACTAATACAAAAAGGTTACAGGTTATCTTTTATGAATGATGTTTGCACTATATTGGATAGATTTCCAAATGACAAGTTGATTGCAAGAGTGGATATGACCAAAAATCAAATGTTCCCCTTTCAAATTTAGTCCATCTAAGGAGCAGAAGAAGTCAATTTCAAAACTAAATGTATAAACCAATCATAGTTATGGCATTTAATTTTTGGAGGTTTGAGTTTGTTTCAAAAGAAACAAATGGTGAAAGGATTTCCACATATAGAGAAACCAACCAATTCATGTGAGAGTTGCATTTTGGCAAAACAACATAGAGAGAGTTTTCTTGTAGGAATCTTATATAGAGCAAGGGTATTATTGGAGATAGTTCATAGTGATATATGTGGACCAATGCAAACTCTAGAATTTGGAGGTAGTACTTATTTTCTAACCTTCATTGATGATTTTAGCAGGAAGACATGGGTATATTTTCTAAAGCAGAAGTCTCAAGCCTTCAGTAAATTCAAGGAGTTCAAGTCTATGGTGGAAAACAAAGTGGCAATTACATCAAGGTAGTTAGATCAAATAGAAGAGGTGAATATATGTCTAATAAATTTCAAGATTTTTGTAGATATTATGGCATTAAAAGATAATTGACTACAAGGTACACACCACAATAGAATGGTGTAACAGAAAGAAAGAAAAGAACAATCATGGAGATGGCTATAAGCATGTTGAAGGCTAAACATTTATCAAATGAATATTGGGCAAAAGCAGTAATATGTGCAATATATATTTTGAATAGAAGCCCAACAAAGAGTGTCAAGGATTGAATTCCACAAGAAGTATGGAGTGGTAAGAAACATAGTGTAAATCATTTTAGAATTTTTGGTTGCATAGCATATTCTCTTGTACCATCAGAGTTAAGAGGAAAATTAGATGA
Source organism: Torreya grandis (assembly GCA_037957365.1). NCBI lineage: Eukaryota > Viridiplantae > Streptophyta > Pinopsida > Cupressales > Taxaceae > Torreya > Torreya grandis. Next base: position 1,641,591 of record JARHVA010001104.1, on the reverse strand, counting down.
TAAAAGTGAGAAATGTATTTTCATGGGTTATAGTGAACAATAAAAAATTTATAAATTGTATAACCCAATTTCAAAGAAAGTGATTGTTAGTAGAGATGTCAAATTTAAGGAAGAAGAAACATAGGATGGAAGCATTGAAAAATCAATCACAATTGGAGCACCAATACCACAGAATGAAGAAGAAATGGAAGAGAAAATTATGCAAGGTGATCAATCCAATCCACAAGCAGGATCAAGTACACAATCAAGAACTCCATGAAATGTTGTTCAAGGTGAATCATCAAGTCATGCACATCATCCTACTCCCAATTCACAAGTGATGAATTAGATCCTACTATTACCTCATTAAGGTCAAAATATAAAGGTAATAAAATGAGAAGTTTGAAAGAGATATATAATCAAGGAGAAGATAATTTGGATTTATGCTCAAATTTTTCTTTATCCTCTCATGATCCTATGAATTTTGAAGAAGTAGTTAAGGAGGAACATTGGATCAAATCTATGGATGAAGAAATGGATTCCATTGAAATAAATCACACATGGGAACTGGTCGATCTACCTGAAGGTAAGGATTCCATTGAAGTTAAATGGGTTTATAAAACCAAATTTAATGAAAAAAGTGAGATTGAAAAATACAAGGCAAGGTTAGTAGCAAAAGTTTTTGCACAGCATTATGAAATTGATTATAATGAGACATTTACTCTAGTTGCTAGACTTGATGCTATTAGAATGGTTTTAACAATCATTTCACAAAATAATTGGAAAGTTTTTCAAATGAATGTGAAATAAGCTTTTCTAAATGGTTTCCTAGAAGAAGTGTATGTGAAACAACCACTAGGTTATGAAGTGCATTGACACAAAAACATGGTCTAGAAATTGAATAAGGCTCTCTATGGCCTCAAGCAAGCACCAAGAGCATGGTATAGTAGGATTAATTCATATATGCAAAGCAATGGATTCAATAGAAGCAAGAGTGAACCCACATTGTACACAAAGAACAATAATGAAAGATAGATTTTGATAGTGTGTTTATATGTTGATGATTTGATTTTCACAGGGAATTTGTCTATAGATGCATTTAAATAAGCAATGAAGAAATAATCTGAGATGACAGATTCAGGTTTGATGAAGTATTTTTTTGGCATTGAATTTGTTCAATCAGATAAAAGAATTTTCATTAGTCAATCTAAATATGAAAAAGATGTGTTGAAAAGGTTTAGAATGTTGAATTGTAAGCCAACATCTACACCAATTGCAATAGGTACTAAAGTTAGCAAAGAAGACAAAGGGCATAATGTTGATTCTATAATCTTTAAAATATTAATTAGAAGTTTGATGTATCTTACAGGTACAAAACTAGATATCATGTATGGGGTTAGTCTAATCTCAAGATTCATGGAGTCACCAAAAGACTCACATTTCAAAGTGGGAAAGAGGATATCTAGATATGTGGCAAGAACAACAAGATATGGAATCTTGTATTCTAAAACTCGTGATTTTTGTTTGAATGGTTATATTGATAGTGATTTTGTAGGTATTATTGATGATAAGAAGAGTACTTCTGGATATTTTTTTCATTGTGGGATAGGTGTAGTCTCATGGACATCAAAGAAGCAACCCATAGTGACTCTCTCATCAGTTGAAGTAGTATATCTAATAGCTACTTCAACAACGTGCTAAGCAATTTAGATGAGGAAAGTTCTGATAGATATATTTCAAGCGCAGGAGGAGCCAATATCCATCTTTTGTGACAATAAATCAACAATTGCATTGTTAAAGAATCATGTTTTTCACAAGAGAAGAAAGCATATTGATACAAGATATCAATTTATTAGAGAATTGGTGAATGATGGTGAAATTCAACTAAAATTTTATAGATTTGAAGATCAGTTAGCAGATATATTTACCAAGCCATTAGCAAAAGATGTATTTGAACATTTAAGATAGAGTTTGGGCATTGTAAATGGTGAAATAATCTATGGTAGAAATTAGATTGGAGTGTTATAATAATCCAATAATTTCTCCCGTCGACATGCATTTGGTAGAGAAAACTAGGAAAATAAACTTTAGTTTAGAATAGGTGTAACACCAGTTTGCATAGCAATTGCAGTTGTAATGAATAATAGGTTAAAGTTTAGTGAAGTTATTATACTTATTTATTCATAGATATTATTATTTTCTCTGATGTTTGAATAATCCAAAATCCTCTATTTAAAGAGGTTGTTGTAATCTTTATTTTATGAAAGATGAAGGAAGTTGAATAGTAAATTTTTAGTATCATTGTAGCAATTATACTGCTACTCTATGTTTTTTTTATTTTATTTTTATTAACTTTGCCTTCCCAATACAAAATACTATTTTCTAATGCCCAAAAACTTAAATATATTAATTTTTCTATGTGGAAAATGAAGATGCAAATGATTCTTTAGTCTAAAGAATTATCAGGATCGTCACTGTTGCAGTTACTCGTCTGATCAGAGTTGATGAGCGAACAAATTATGAAAATAAAAATGAAAAATCCCTCATGTTTATCACACTTAGTGTCATTGATGAATTTCAACCTCATATTCAAGATGTGTTGATCTAGGAAACACTTCAGGTGACAATTCGGGTGACAGTTCTACCCCAATTGGTGGCAGAACTTCTGGGAGCCATAACTTTTGAACCATAGCTCCATTTGACTCCCCATTTGAACTATTAGAAATATAAGAATGAGGAGAATGTGATTAGATGGAAAAAATCTATACTCAGTGGTTGTTGACCCCTCAAAACCTAATAAAAGTGACCAAAATTTTAATTTTAATAGAGCTATCTAAAAATAATAAGTTTCTAAATTTCTCAAATTCTATGCTGTAAATCATGAAAGTCAAATCACTTCATGTCCCTTGATATTGGTGACCTTCCACATCCTCCTCCGAATTTTAAAATATGTATAACTAAATATGTAGCTTGAGAAGGAGATCAAACATCTCTTCCTAGAGATAAGCATATATTTGTATTTGCAATCTTGTGAGCAATAAAACATCTCTTCTCAGAGAAAGCATTGTTTTTGTGTTCTTGAAATATATTTTAACATAAACCCTTGAGTTTTGGATTAGTGGTATCAAATTGATTTGTCTTTAGAGGGTATGATCCCAAGGATGAGGTCATGATACAAAAATCTTGGGTGAAAAACAATAGAGCTCATCGACTATCCACCTATTCACTCCAAATGACCTCAAATGGTGGACAACATCGAGACATATAATCCCTTCAAATAAATGGTGATATAATCCCTCCAATGGTAGTAATCATAGATGTTGCAATAATTCACCCAAATTTTCCAACAAATCTTGATGGAAAAGTCTGACTCCTCATCTATACTCCTTGGCTCCTCATCCATGAAACATCCTTTTAGTGCCCTAACACCCTTCAAGGTTCAGGTGAATTTTGATATCCCTAAATTTGAAGGCAAAATAAATGTTGATGTAGTAAAAAATTAGTTAGATCAATTATCTTCCTATTTTTTGTAAATAAATTCACAGATGGAGAGAAGATTACTTTTGCTCTTTTGAAAGCATCATTGCCCATAAAAAATTGGTGGGAAGTGTACAAGAAGAGGTTCAATACAGATGACATTGGCCTTGAAGTGGAACCTACTTGAGATGATTTCATAGAAGCTATAAAGGAAAAATACTACCCCATTGGAGCATATGATGATCTGTACATTCAATGACAACAACTTCACCAAGATAAGGAATAGTTTGTTCAAGATTATACTGATATTTTTCATTCTCTGTCTGTGAGATTGGGCATCCAAAAAAGTGATAAACACAAGGATCTAAAATATCATGGTAGATTACAATGATATATATGGGGGGAAATGAAACTCTTCAATTTGGAAAACCTCAGTGAGGTGTACAAGTTCGTGGTGAAGATTGAGTAGAAGCATGGAAGAAAGAATACAAAGAGTCAACCTTTAAAATAGAAAAGTGATAAATAAGGTCAAACACAAGGCCAAAATTGGAAGCAAAAAAAGTTCCAAGATAAGAAACCCCAGAAGGGGAAGACTGAGAAATGATGTGATTACCACAAAATTGGAATTCACTTCAAAGAAGAATGTTGAGCCATCAAGTCCCTGCATTTTGAGTCACCATCCTCAACATCTAATGCTCTTCTTTATACACACCTTGCAGTCAAAGAGGATGAAGAAGAGATTGTAGATGCTAAGCTTGATATCATCATTGCTTCATCATAGACCCATGAGGAAAGGCCAGATGACAAAGAAAGGTTGTTTCACTCTAAGTTATAGGTGAAAGGTGAGCCTCTGCATTTCATTCTTGATAGTGGAGGTCAAAAAATTTAATCTTTATTAATATTGTGAAAAGTCTAAATATGTTCATGAAGCCTCACCTAAAGCCATATAGTATTGGATGGTTGAGCCCAGGGATAGACCTTTGTGTCACCCACCAGTGTCTTCTTTCATATGCAATCAAACCTTTCCAAGATGAGGTCTTATGTGATGTGGTCAATCTGGATGTTTGTGATGTATTCCTTGGTCATCCATTCATGTATGATTGGCATGGCATCTATGAATCAAGAACATGAAGGATCACCCTCACTCTTGGAATGCAATAATATAAGGTACCAAATGTACCACCTCCCATATCTATCTCCCTGATTAGTGCCAAGCAATGCAAGAGATTGGTGGAGAAGACAAAGTAATTCATTCTTATGGTGGTCAAGCCACATAGATCCAATAAGGTTGATATTACAGTCTTGACTACACAATCAACACAACTATAAAAGTATATGGGTCAAATCAAGGGAAAAAATGATGACTTATTCAAGTCACCCATAAGAGTTTCACTTCACTGTCAGGTAAAACATTTTATCAATTTGGTTCTAGGATCACCTTTACCTAACAACCCTATGTATCATAGATCAATTCTAGAGAATGATAAGATAAAAGGGTAGATTCAATAATTGATCCAAAAGGGTCACATCAGGCCAAGCTCTTCACCTTGTGAAATCCCAATTGTCTTGGCACCAAAGAAGGATGGAACATGGAGGCTTTACATTGACTATTGAGCCTTGAATAAAATCACTGTGAAGAATTGCTACCCCCTCCCCAGGACTGATGACCTACTAGACCAGCTCCATGGTGTGAAGTTTTTCACCAAAATTGATCTCAAATCTAGCTATCACCAAATTCCTATCAATCCCACTGATGTCTAGAAGACTATATTCAAATCCAAGGAGGGGATCTTCAAATGGTTGGTTATGCCTTTTGGCTTGACTAACGCACCTGTAACCTTCATGAGGAAGATGGATGACATCTTAAGACCCTTCACCAACTCATTCATGGTTGTCTACCTAGATGGCATACTCATATACAATAGAACATGGGAGGAACATCTATAACATGTTTGTAAGGTGCTTCAAACTCTTTGGGAGCACAAGTTGTATGCAAATCTTGATAAGTGCACATTTGGGATGAAAACAATTCAGTACCTAGGGTGCATTGTAGATGAGGAAGGGGTCCATGTCGACCTAGAGAGGATTTAGGTTATTTAAGAATGGCTTACACCAAGGACCCTCATAGAACTTTGTAGCTTCTTGGGTCTTGAAATTTTTTATCACAGGTTGATTTTTGTATTCTCACATGTTTCTTGGTCACTAAACTAAGTGACTAAAGGAGGAGCTAAAGATGCATTTTAGTGGGGTAAAATACAATAAAGAGCATTTTAGAATTTGAAGAATAGACTCTGTTCATCTCTTATTCTTACCTTGCCAGACTTGCATCAACCTTTTGAGTTGATGACAGATGCATTTGAATATGCCATAGGAGTTGTCATCATGCAACATGGCCATCCTATTGCATATCATAGTGAAACTTTCAATGATATAGTCAAGAAATACCCTAAATATGATAAGGACCTCTATGTCATTGTGAAATCTTGTAAATAATGGAAATACTACATCTTGGGGAAAGATATGATCATCCACACTGACCATAGACCATTGGAATTCATCTAAATGTAGAGCAAATTGTGAAATGAGAGGCACCAAAAGTGGGCCACATGTCTACAACAGTTCCATCTGATAATAAAACATAAAAAAGGGAGCTCAAATACTATTATAAATTATCTGAGCCACCCACCAATTGCTATACTCACAATAGTTCTTGATCTATGTGGACATGAGACTACCACCTGAGGTGCTCTGTATGAAGTAGATCCTACCTTTGCTGATACATATCATGCACTTTGAGAAGTTAAACATGTCTCTAATTTATATTTGTAAGATAATTTCCTTTATCACATGGGGTGCATCTATGTTCCAGCTACAGAGCAACAAAAGATAATATGGAAAACACATTTTAGCAGGACAGCTGGGCACTTTGGTGTAGAGAAGACATTAGAATTTCTTCAAAAGCACTTCTACTGGCCCCATATACAAAAAGATGTGGAAAGGTACCTCAAATATTGTACCCCCTATGTGATATCCAAGCCAACAAATAAGAAGTAAGGATTGTACACACCATTTCTAGAACCAACCAGGCCTTGGGAATTTCTCTCAATAGATTTTCTCTCAGGTTTGCCCACTTCAAAACATGACAAGGACTGTATTTTTGTTGTAGTTGATATTTTTTCAAAAATGGCTATCATGATTGCTTGTAATAAAAACATATCTATTGAGGAAACTAGTCAACTATATTTCTAGTCACGTATGGCTCCATTTTGGTCACCCCAAGTCCATTATTTTAAATAGAGATAGTAGGTTCCTAAGTATCTTTTGGTTCACTTTGTGGAAGATGATGGATACCATGCTGATGAAGTCCACGACCTTCCATCCATAGATTGATGGTCAGATAGAAGTGGTGAACTACCTAATTGTTCACATGCTTCAGATGTATCACTCCAAATATCTACGTACATGGGATGAGGGGCTTCTTTTCATACAATATGGACATAATCGAGCCCTGCATAGCTCCACCAAGCACAATCCATTCTAAGTATGCTTTGGGTTCCAACCCATGGAACCAATTGATGTAGCCATTCCATTCTCCACCATGAAATACATACCTCATGGGAGATATAAGGCAGTAAAATCAATTCATTGAACAAATCCAACACATCTAGTAGCAGGTTCATGATATCTTGGAGAAGATGAATCATAAGTATAAGCAACACCATGAAAAATATAGGGTTGCACACCATTTTTATGTAGGTAACAAGGTTTGGTTATGGACTCAAAAGGAATGACTCACAAGCCCACAAAAAAATATTTGACCTCTATGATATGGTCCCTACACCATCACTATAAAATTTGGAGAAAATACTTTTGAGTTGAACCTGCCAACCTACCTTGGTCTGCATCCAATATTCAACATGGAGCTCCTCAAACCATATCATCCACCTATGTTGGAAACTTAAGTCATAGTATAACAACTAGATATTGATGAGATTCATTCATAGATTTTTGCTCTAGTAGAGGAGGATAAGATTGTGGACACCTAGATGAAGACAACAAGAGGGTGTTATATTCCACTTTACCATGTGGTCAAAAGGGGAGTGCTTAGCCACCAAAGTCAGTAGATCACAAAGAATCAAATAATTAAACAACTTCCACACTTGATGAATAATATTGATGCAATGGGGGACATTGTTTCTCAAGGAGGGAGGAATGATCTGGGCAATAATTTAGGGGACAATTTGGGCAACGGTTCCACCCAAATTGGTCGCAAAACTTTCGGGAGCCATAACTTTTGAACTATAGCTCTGTTTGACTCCCCGTTAGAACCGTTGGAAAGATAAGAAAGAGGAGAAAGTGATGAGATATAAATAAGATATTATTGATGATTTTTTACCCTTAAAACCCAATATAAATTCTCAAAATTTTAATTTTAATAGTGCTATCTAAAAATAGTAAGTTTTTATAAATAGTAATTTGTTAAATTCTGTGTTTTAAATTGTGAAAGTTGAACCAATTCATCTCCATCAATATTGGTGACCTTCCACATCCTTCTCTTACCTTTAAAATATGTATAAATAAAGATGTATCCTAATAAGGAGATCAACATCTCTTCCCAGAGATAAGCATATGTTTGTATTTACAATCTTGTGAGTAATAAAACATCTCTTCTTAGAGAAAGCATTATTATTATGTTATTTTTGTCAGGATCCTACTCCTTAAGAGTACACTTGATTACCTTTGTATAAGCAACTAAACATAGAATTAAACCAGAAGTAATATGTAACTAGAATTCAGAAACAACATAGAATATGAGAGACAATACAATCTTGTATTAACACTCTTCCAGAAGGAAATACAATGAAGAAATCACACTCTTCCCACACCTCTTGGGCTTACAATAATTCTCCCTCAAGAGTTCTCTCTCTCAATTACAACCACAACTCAACACTGAGTTGTTCCCTCCACCAGTAAGTGACAATCAACTCAATTGTTGTTGCCTACTTCCAGTCCACCAAGTACTCCAAGTACTCCAAGTAGATCTCCTTGATCTTGTACAACCTGCAGATCTAACTGATCTTAATTACCATGTAGATCTCCTTGATCTTTCTACCTGCAGATCAGTTGATCTTACACACCTTGAGACAACCAACCCAATTGTTGTTCTTGCCTTCAAGTGAAGGATCTAATACTTTAGTTCTTAGTCCTTAATTACAATACAACCCCATGGGTCTCTTAAATAGATTCCATACAAACAATAATTAGACTTCCCAATTACAATAATTAGAAACACAGACTCAAGACTAGAATTAGTCTTTAAATGCAAACTAACTGTCCATCTAAAATTAGACCAGTTCTGGAGATGCATGCAAATGCACACACACACACAGTTTGCCAACGTCGGTTCATGTCTGACCGATGCCAGCCGACCCCTAACCAATGCCGGTTGCTCTGTACACTGGATATGACCGATGTCAGTTATTGTAACACTCAACAACCTCCAAATTTGCATAATAGTAAAGTTTTTAGCTCCACAACCTAACAATCTCCCACTTGGAGATAAACAACTGCACCTGTACCTGTACCTGTACCTGTACCTGTACATCTTCCAATTTTGTTTCCTAGCTTGTATCCTTCTTCAAGTTCAGTCTTGAAGACCAACAGAAGTTGAATGAAGATTCAACTTCTCCTTTGTTCTTGACTTTGTAAACATTTTCGTAGGGTTCTTATCCTTGCTAGCCACCGTGACTGCAACAACCTTCTACAACTCTGAAATCCAGCTAACCTCTGTACCACCAACAGTGAACACATATCCTGTGGTGCTTCTCCTGTCATCCAAGTAACCTGCCATATTCAAATCTACATACCCATGTAGAGAAGTGCTTGACCCTACATAACATAAATACCTGTTGCTGGTCCCTCTCAGATATCTGAGAATCCACTGAACTACTTTTTAGTGCTCCTTTCCTAGATTGGCCATAAACTTGTTGACAACTCTCACTATTTGGGTAATATCAGGTCTAGTACTCATGTACTCAACCTCATCATGTGATTTAGGACACTATTCTGTGAACTATCCAACCATAGGTGTGCTAACCAGTTCTGTATCCTGCATATTGAACGTCTCCACTACCTTATTCACATAATCCTCTGGAGACAAAATCAACCTGTGACTTTCCCTGTCTCTAGAAATACTCATGCCAAGGATTTTTTTTGTTGCACTTAAATCCTTCATGGCAAACATGTGAGCTAATTTTACCTTTAGCTCAGCAATTCCCTGCATGTGTGACCCTGCAACAAGCATATACACTACATACAGTAATAGGATAATGTAGCTAATATTATCCAACCTGGTAAATTAAACACAATGGTCACATTGACATTGACTAAAGCCATGCTTTGTCATACACCTATCAAACCTTAAACACCATTGTCATGCAACTTGCTCAAGACCATATAACCTGGCCTTCTGTCTCACCTGTCCATTCTCTCCTTTCTTTAACCTATAAATCCATTCATCTTTCAGTACTTTCATCCCGATTGGCAACTCTACCAAATCCCACGTTTGGTTTTCTTCCATGGAATCAATTTCCTTATTCATGCCACGCTCCCACTATTTCCAGGATTCTACCTGCATTGCATCTTCAAAACTTCCTGGATTCTACCTGCATTGCATCTTCAAAACTTCCTGGTTCTTGACCATCAGTGAGCAACAAGTAGTGTAAAGAAGGGGAATAATGAATTTGAGGCTTACTTACCCTTTCAGTCCTCCACATGGGCATTTGAGACTCCTTGACAACTTGTTGTCCACCCAAAATTCATTTTGATAGTGACTAATCTCGGTCACCTCTGGCCGACCTCGGTTTACACCCAACCGATGTTGATTCCTCCTAATCACCAGCGACGGTTCCCTGACCAATGTTGGTGTCTACCTGCTCGACATCACCGACTTCGGTCTGCACATGACTGACATCGGTTCCTGCCTAACGACATCAATTTTCACTTGACCAACGTCAGTAACTGTGTTTTCCTGTGAGTGATGATTTTTACCAGTGAGCTCATTTTGGATCATAACCTTGTCCAAATCAACACTGCCCTGCTCAGAATTAATCAGCCTCTTGAGCTGATCTCTATCCATCATCTTCTCCATGAAAACCAAGGCTTTTAGTTCTTAACTTTGTCAAAAACATCAGATTTCCTCTTAAGAACATGCATTCCCTTCTCACTCATGTGACCAAGCCTACAGAACCACATCTTTGCATCTACATCTAGAGTAGATAAACCAGAAGGAGAATCAGTAATACAAGTAGATAGATAAAGAGTACCTACTTTCTTACCACTTGCTAATTCAAGTGTACCCTTGGAAACTTTCCAAGATTTTGCTGTGAGAGTTATTGTGCATCCCTCATCACCCAACTTTTCTACAGAAATTAGACTCCTCTTCAAGACTGGGACATGCATGACATCCTCCAACACCCATGTGTTGCCCGTCTACAATTTCAGCTGCACTTTTCCTTTGCCAACAATTTGACAAGGCTCACCAACCCCTAAATAAATCTTTCTAAAGTCTCCATGGACATAATCATGGAAAAATACTCTATTTGGGGTTGCATGGAAAGAGGCAACAAAATCTAAAACCTAAGATTCTACTTTATCCAAGGAACATATAAGAGCATCCCGTGCAACAATACTTGCATCATTTACTTCTTTATTTCCCTCATGTTGATCTTCTACCAACCAACAATCTTTCTTTACATGCCTTTTCTTTCCACAATACAGTAATTGATAATTCTTACCATTGAATTTTTCCATTCTTAGTGTACTTTCTTCTGCCATTGCTTTACTCCCACTCAATCAGAAACCCCTGAGAGTGACTTGTAATCAATAAACACTTAACACACTCTGAAACCAAGGTGTTAGTGAACCAAGCTCTGATACCACTTGTTAGGATCCTACTCCTTAAGAGTACACTTGATTACCTTTGTATAAGCAACTAAACACGAAATTAAACTAGAAGTAATATGTAACTAGAATTCAGAAACAACACAAAATATGAGAGACAATACAATCTTGTATTAACACTCTTCCAAAAAGAAATACAATGAAGAAATCACACTATTCCCACACCTCTTGGGTGTACAGTAATTCTCCCTCAAGATTTCTCTCTCTCAATTACAACCACAACTCAACACTGAGTTGTTCCCTCCACCAGTAAGTGACAATCAACTCAACTGTTGTTGCCTACTTCCAGTCCACCAAGTACTCCAAGTACTCCAAGTAGATCTCCTTGATCTTGCACAACCTGCATGTCTAACTGATCTTACTTACCATGTAGATCTCCTTGATCTTGCTACATGCAGATCAACTGATCTTACACACTTTGAGACAACCAACCCAATTGTTGTTCTTGCCTTCAAGTGAAGGATCTAATACTTTAGTTCTTAGTCCTTAATTACAATACAACCCCATGGGTCTCTTAAATAGATCCCATACAAACAATAATTATACTTCTCAATTACAATAATTAGAAATGTAGACTCAAGACTAAAATTAGTCTTTACATGCAAATTAACTGTCCGTCTAAAATTAGACCAGTTCTGGAGATGCATGCACACACGCACACGCACACACGCACACACACACACACACACACACACACACACACACACACACAGACACACACAGGTTGCCGACTTCAGTTCCTGTCTGACTGATGCTGATCGACCCCTAGCTAATGTCAATTGCTCTATACACTGGATATGATCGACATCAATTGGCCTGACCGATGTCAGTTACTGTAACACTCAGCAACATCCACATTTGCATAACAGTGAAGCTTTTAGCTCCACAACCTAACAATCTCCCACTTGGAGATAAACAGCTACACCTATACATGTACCTGTACATCTTCTAATTTTATTTTCTGGCTTGTATCCTTCTTCAAGTTTAGTCTTGAAGACCAACATAAGTTGAATGAAGATTCAACTTCTCCTTTGTTCCCAGCTTTGTTAACATTTCCGCAGGGTTTTTATCATTGCTAGCCACCGTGACTGCAACAACCTTCTGCAACTCTGAAATCCAGCTAACTGCCATACCACAAATAGTGAACACATATCTTGTGGTGCTTCTCCTATCATCCAAGTAACCTGCCATATTCGAATCTACATACCCATGTAGAGAAGTGCTTGGCCCTGCATAGCATACATACCTGTTGCTGGTCCCTCTCAGATATTTGAGAATCCACTGAACTAATTTTCAGTGCTCCTTTCCTAGATTGGCCATAAACTTGCTGATAACTCCCACTACTTGGGTAATATCAGGTCTAGTACTCATGTACTCAACCTCATCATGTGATTTAGGACACTGTTCTGTGAACTGTCCAACCATAGGTGTGCTAACCGGTTCTGCATCCTACATATTGAACCTCTCCACTACCTTATTCACATGATCCTCTGGAGACAAAATCAACTTGTGACTTTCCCTGTCTCTAGAAATACTCATGCCAAGGATTTTATTTGCTTCACCTAAATCCTTCATGGCAAACATGTGAGCTAATTTTACCTTTAGCTCAACAATTCTTTGCATGTGTGACCCTGCAACAAGCATATACACTACATACAGTAATAGGATAATGTAGCTAATATTATCCAACCTGGTAAAATAAACACAATGGTCACATTGACATTGACTAAAGCCATGCTTTGTCATACACCTGTCAAACCTTAAACACCATTGTCCTGCAGCTTGCTCAAGACCATATAACCTAGCGTTCTGTCTCACTTGTCCATTCTCTCCTTTCTTTAACCTATAAATCCATTCATCTTTCAGTGCTTTCATCCTAGCTAGCAACTCTATCAAATCCCACGTTTGGTTCTCTTCCATGGAATCAATTTTTTTATTCATGCCACGCTCCCACTGTTTCCTGGATTCTACCTGCATTGCCTCTTCAAAACTTCCTAGTTCTTGACCATCAGTGAGCAACAAGTACTGTAAAGAAGGAGAATAATGAATTTGAGGCTTACTTACCTTTTCAGTCCTCCACATGGGCATTTGAGACTCCTTGACAACTTGCTGTCCACCCAAAATTCATTTTGACAGTGATCGATCTCGGTCACCTCTGGCTGACCTCAGTCTACACCCAACCGATGTCGATTCCTCCTAATCACCGACGTCGGTTCCCTGACTGATGTCAGTGTCTACCTGCTTGACATCACTGACTTTGGTTTGCACATGACTGACGTCGGTTCCTGCCTAATTGGCATCAATTTTCACCTGATCGATGTCGATAATTGTGTTTTCCTGTGAGTGATGATTTTTACCAGTGAGCTCATTTTGGATCATAACCTTGTCCAAATCAACACTGCCCTACTCAGAATTAATCAGCGTCTTGAGTTGATCTCTGTCCATCATCTTCTCCATGAAAACCAAGGCTTTTAGTTCTTAACTTTTTCAAAAACATCAGATTTCCTCTTAAGAACATGCATTTCCTTCTCACTCATGTGACCAAGCCTACAGAGCCACATCTTTGCATCTACATCTGAAGTAGATAAACTAGAAGGAGAATCAGTAATACAAGTAGATAGATAAAGAGTACCTACTTTTCTACCACATGCTAATTCAAGTGCACCCTTGGAAACTTTCTAAGATTCCGCTGTGAGAGTTATTGTGCATCCCTCATCACCCAACTTTCTTGCAAAAATTAGACTCCTCTTCAGGACTGGGACATGCATGACATCCTCCAACACCCATGTGTTACCCGTCTGCAATTTCAGCTGCACTTTTCTTTTGCCAACAATTTGACAAGGTTCACCAACCCCTAAATAAATCTTTCTAAAGTCTCCATGGACATAATCATGGAAAAATACTCTATTTGGGGTTGCATGGAAAGAGGCAATAGAATCTAAAACCTAAGATTCTACTTTATCCAAGGAACATATAAGAGCATCCCATGCAACAACACCTGCATCATTTGCTTCTTTATTTCCTTCATGCTGATTTTCTACCAACCAATAATCTTTCTTTACATGCCCTTTCTTTCCACAATACAATAATTGATAATTCTTGCCATTGAATTTCTCCATTCTTAGTGTACTTTTTTATACCATTGCTTTACTCCCACTCAATCAGAAACCCCTGAGAGTGACTTGTAATCAATAAACACTTAACACACTCTGAAACCAAGGTGTTAGTGAACCAAGCTCTGATACCACTTGTTAGGATCCTACTCCTTAAGAGTACACTTGATTACCTTTGTATAAGCAACTAAACACAAAATTAAACTAGAAGTAATATGTAGCTCGAATTCAAAAACAACACAAAATATGAGAGACAATACAATCTTGTATTAACACTCTTCCAGAAGGAAATACAATGAAGAAATCACACTCTTCCCACACCTCTTGGGCATACAATAATTCTCTCTCAAGAGTTCTCTCTCTCAATTACAACCACAACTCAACACGGAGTTGTTCCCTCCACCAGTAAGTGACAATCAACTCAACCATTGTTGCTTACTTCCAGTCCACCAAGTACTCCAAGTAGATCTCGTTGATCTTGCACAACCTGCAGATCTAACTGTTCTTACTTACCATGTAGATCTCCTTGATCTTGCTACCTGCAGATCAACTGATCTTACACACCTTGAGACAACCAACCCAATTGTTGTTCTTGCCTTCAAGTGAAGGATCTAATACTTTAGTTCTTAGTCCTTAATTACAATACAACCCCATGGGTCTCTTAAATAGATCCCATACAAACAATAATTAGAGTTCCCAATTACAATAATTAGAAATGCAGACTCAAGACTAAAATTAGTCTTTACATGCAAACTAACTATTCGTCTAAAATTAGACCAATTCTGGAGACGCATGCAAATGCACACATACACAGGTTGCCGACATTAGTTCCTATCTGACCGATGCCGACCGACCCCTAACCGATGTCGATTGCTCTGTACATTGGATATGACCGACGTCGGTTGGTTTGACTGACGTCAGTTACTGTAACACTCAACAACCTCCACATTTACATAACAGTGAAGCTTTTAGCTCCACAACCTAACAATTTTTGTGTTTTGAAATATCTTTCAACTAAAACCCTTGATTTTTGGATCACGTGTTAACATTGAAAGAGACTTGGGACATTTTATCCACCATATACAAGGTGAAGAATCAGATAAAGATACTCCATCTCCAATCAAAGCTTCATACTCTTAGTATGTAAGATGATGATAAAGTTGAGGAATTATTACATCGAGTAACAAAACTAAGAGCAGAATTGATTACACTTTGAGAAAAAATCAAGGACAAGTTACTGGTTTCGATCATACTGAGAGCTCTCCCTTCTCAAATTTTCATGTTCATCATGACATTGAACATCAAAAAACTAGTATATTTCTAAGAACTGGTGAATCTGATTCAACAAGAAGAAGCCATCCAGTCTATACAAGAAGAGTTCAAGGATAAAACCTTGATCTCCAAGTAATGTGGTCCAAAATTTTTAAAAAGACCACCAAAACAGACACAATAACAATAGAAATATGAAAAGGCAAAATGATGGTGTCACATTTGCTACAACAATACACATGATATTGATAGCTACTGGTATAATGCCTTGACACAAGGCTCATTTAGTCAACAAAACACATTTGGTAGAGATGTGTTATATAAATCTAAGATACATCTTTGATGATAGAAGTAATGTGAACATGTAGTGACACAACATCAATAGGATGATGAATCTGAAGAGGAGATACTAAAAAAATTAAAATACAACAGTACACATAATGACCTTGTTCTTCTCTCCCAAACCTCGTCACACACAAGCAATGTTTGGTTGATCAACTCTAGCACTAACAAGCATATGAAAGGATGTAAGGAGTTGTTTGAGTTCTAAAAACTCAACCCATAGGAGATCGAGTTTGAATTATATACAACAAAGAGTATTCTATAAAAGGAATTAGCATTATCACCATTCCTCTGAAGACATGAACCTATACTCTCATTAAGGTGCTATATGTCCCTGGCTTGACAAAAAATATCTTGTCTATAAGTCAACTCTTGAATCATAAGGTTAAGGTAGAGTTCATGATCAAGAATGGAAAAAAATCATAACTCCTCTCACGTGATGATTAGGT
>JARHVA010001104.1:1592500-1620000 GCA_037957365.1 Torreya grandis | reverse complement strand
CAAAGCAAAGATTATAAGCTTTATAATTATATCACTAATATTATAATTATGTCAAGTGTTATCTTTGATGAAGGGGATGTTATGGTCATGACAAAGATAAAGACAATAATGAGAAGTCTAAATATATATTTATTGATGGTATTTATGATGATATTACTTATGAGCAGTCCAATAGTACTTTAGTGCCAAGTGCTACAAGTCCATTAAGTAGACCCTCATATAGTGCATGTATTCTAATCAAAGTTCAATGTCAAGTACAATTCCATTAAATATCCCCTCATCTAGTGCATTTATTCCAAGCATAGTGTCAGCTTCAGGTCATAGTTCTTCAAAGAAGGTCAAAATCTTGAGTCAAATTTTTAATGTACAAGAAGCAAAATACATGAATAATGTCCAAGAGGTGAGACAATAAATTATGCTTTAATTACACAAACTAATTTTAAACCATCATGTTTTGAAGATGCATGTACTAATGATGTTTAGGTGCAAGCAATGCAAGAAGAAATGGATTCCATTCATAAAAATGACATTTGGCAACTTATAGAACTTCCACGTGACAAGAAGTGCATTAGTACTAAATGGGTGTACAATAATAAGTACAATAGTGATGGTAGTGTTGATAGACACAAGTTACATCTAGTTGCAAAAGGTTTCACTCAAAGATATGACATAGATTATGAAGAGACATTTTCACCAATTACAAGATAAGAGACCATTAGAATGGTGATTTCACTAGCAGCTCAAAATAAATAGAGTATACATCACATGGATGTGAAAAGTGTCTTCTTGAATGGGTACTTAGAAGAGGAAGACTACGTATAAGAACTATAAGGGTTTTTAGTAAAAGGTAAAGAAGACCAAGTCTAGAAGTTGGAGAAGGATTTATATGGCCTCAAACAAGTACCCAGAGCATGGTATGCAATGATTGATGGATATTTTTGACATAATGGATTCAAAATAAGTAAAAGTGAACCTACTCTTTACTACAAGCAAGAAGATAATGATAACCTTATTATAAGTTTGTATTTTGATGATTTTTTGTATATGGGCAACGATTCTAAGATGAAGGATGGATTCAAAACTACTATGATCAATAAATTTGAGATGAAAGATTTAGGTCTCATGAAATATATTTTAGGGATGGGTGTTCATAAAATAAAAAATGACATCTTCATTTTCCAAACAAAGTATGCAAATGATATGTTGAATAAATTCAATGTGATTGATTGTGAACCAGTTTCCACTCTAATTGATCATAAAGTTATGCTTTGTAGAGAAGATGGTGCTAAAAGAGTTAATGAGATGACTTACAGAAGTATTGGTGGAAGCTTAATGTTTCTAACTCACACAAGATCAGAGATTACTTATTCAGTTTCTCTTGTATCAAGATACATATATGAGCCATCTAAAATTCATATGAATGAAGCCAAGAGGATTTTGAGGTATGTGAAAGATACTATTGACTTTGGTATTCATTCTTTTACTAATAAAAAGTTTGAACTTTTTGGTTTTAATGATTTTGATTGTGGAAGTAGTTTGGATGATCAAAAGTTAATATCTGAGAATTATTTTTCACTCAGTTTTGGTTTGGTTACATGGAGCTCAAAGAAGAAAAGTATAGTTTCTCTTTTATCTACAGATGCAGAATATATTGTAATCACTTCAGTAGGTACACAAACATTATGACTCTAAAAGGTTTTAGAGGAAAATGGTGAAAAACAAAATTAACTTACAGTGATATTGTAAGTGTTATCAAATCAGCCAAGAATCTAGTGCATCACAATAGGGCAATTTTTTTAAATTTTAAGTACCACTTTATTTGAGAGTTGGTTTAGAAGAAAGATGTAGAATTGATGTATATAAACACCCAGGAATAGGTTACAGATATCTCCACTAAAGTTGTTGCAAAAATTTGGTTTTTGAAACTCTGAGATCATGTTGTTAGTCCACTCAACATTAAAGAGGAGAATATTGATTAAATGATGTTGAGTATGATTTCTACAATAGCTACGATCATACAAAATATCATGCAATTGATTTAATAATCAACTTGATATTTAGTTAATCTATTTTTAGAATAATAAAATTGTTAAATTTTTTTTAAATAAATTTAATTTATTACATCAAGTTGTTTATTTTTATCATTTATGTAATCCATTGAGAGAGATTAACATGCACATTTCGTAAATACTTTGTAGTTGCCTTATTTTTAATTAAGGAGATCATGTCGATGAATTTAGCAATTCAGTAATTTTATTTTTTTTGTTATGATTTTTCTGGTCATACATACTGTATAATTGGCTGTGAGATTTTTGTTTTCTAATTTTTCCTGAATGGTGTTTTATTTTATATATTTTTAAAAATTCATCAATAAATTGAAGATACAGAATTCAATGTTTCTAAGGATATGTTTGAAGTCATTGTATTCATAATTGTTGACATTTAGCTTAAGATTTTTTTTTGTAGGTTTTTATAAATTTGTGGAAACAAATTCCCCTAGGCCGTGAACCTCGCCTTCTCCTTTGGTCACACCACGCTTTGCGATTTGGGTGGGGTATGAGGGCTTCCTTTGCATCCAAAGCTTAAAGCCAAAACATTCAAAAAAAATTAGGATTCCTTCGTGTACATAATTGCAAACACTGATCTAAAAATCCTCGAGTGGTTTATGCATTTCATGGAATGGATAGTATCGGGTTTCAAGGGTTTATTTTGGCATAGATAACTAGGAGCTGCAAAATTTACTAGATTTTAGGCTAAGGTCCATATCATTTTGTAGATAATTGTAGGGTTTTAGCTTAAAAGTCTTTAATGTGGAGTTTACATAATTTTGGAGATGAATAACATAGGTTTCAAGGCATGTTAGCATAATTAGAAGATATACAAATGAATCTGAATTCTTTGTATAGATAATGGCATGTATTTAACTTAGCATTTTCTATGTGGTTTTAGAATTTATAGATATGAATAATATACGATTGTAATGGGTTCTTTGTAAGTATAGGGTTTATGTTTTTATATAAATAATCATAAAGATATGTGGAAGCTTTTAATGCTTTTCAAAATGGAGTTCCATTTTATGTATAAACAATTGAGTCATTACACTCATTACTCTATCATTTGTGGTAATGAATAGTATAGGGTTTGTAGGGCTGTTCTATATGATTACAAATTTTTACATAGATAATTGAAGGTATTTTTGGTATAAAAGTATTTAAAATCAAGGATAAGCTTTTTTGGGTATGAATAATAAATCCTTGCTTTTGCACAAATAATTGGAAGTTGTAGGTTTATTTTTAGGACATGGTTTAAGTATTTCACTCTATATATATTAAACATTTTTTATATAAATATATGCATGTGTTTAGTTTCAAAGTATTTAAAATGTAGTATAAGCATTTCTTGTATATAAAGTGGTTGAGGCATTGATAGGTATGGATAATATATGGTTTAAGGGATTCTTTGTGGATAAATAGAAGCTAAAAAATTCAATATTTTTCAAGATGAGGTATATGTGTTTTTATAGATAATTTCACTCTTTCAACATAATAACCTCTAAAATGTAATTAAGATATTTTTGGAGAAACCAATCAAAATCTCTACAACTTTTACTTGAAAAGAAGAAAATAACAACTAACAATATTTCTCATATATTTATAGAGAATAAATTTTGGTATTTTGATTTATTTGAATATTTTTTTAAATGTTTAGCATGGTTCCCAGAAAAATGAGGTTTTGGATTTGTGATTTAAAAAAATAATACATGTAAGCTTTGTCATGTATTCAATTTTAAAAAAAACAAAAAAAAAAAAAAACAACAGTTTTGTTTTACATTGAATGTATGCTTGGCTTGTATTTAAAAAATAATAGGGTTCTCTTGTTATGCATTCTTGACTTCTTGTACATAAAGAATGCACAACTTGTCCTAGAGAAATTACATAGATATAATGTATATTAGAATCAATCAAATCACAATAATTATCTGCTAAACAATCAATAATGGATTGCAGAAAATGATGAAAGATGAAAGAGTTACCAAGGAGCTCGATTGTAGTTGAATTGAGGTCAGGTCAATAAACAGGCACATGTCTTATAAGGTGATAAATCACATATAAAGATGCAGTACATTTACGAAAAAATGGAACTGTTATCTAGATAGACAAAATTAGGAACAAACTTATGATGAATGATTGTCATTTAAAAAAAATAGGACTCCAGTGCTAAAAATGGTCTTCGTGACTGTCCACACAACCAAATTTAAAATATTCATAGCATGAATAGATAATACAATATACATAATATAAACTACAAACAATCTATCATTTGTAGGGACAATGCTTCGAAGTTTCAATGCTAAATATGCGTCTAGAAGCCAGACATGCAGCCTAAGACAAGTTAAAGAAAATTAATGGTATAAAAGGTCAGTAAAATTTGGAGCTATATGTATGATAACTTTAACATGGAAGCTATGCTGACGGCTCTAAATTATTGGGTTTGTAGAATGGGAATCTAAATATAATATTAATAGCGCTAATGAGAGCGAGGGTTGATTTTGTGCAAACAAGAACAATAAATCATACAGGGGGGAAGGTACAAAATGAACAGACAAAATGAAAGAGTTTGGAGATAGTTCAGATGCAGTAATCAAAATCATTGAAGAAGAATTATCAGAAGCTTGGGCAGTTGCTTTTCTAGCCTACTCACACGTGGCTGCATTTCTAGTAATATCGAATGGCAGTGTTGTAGATTACTTTACACACGACCAATAAACAAATTAAGAATATGTGAATATTGACGTGTATCAGTGACATGCCATTCTAGCTTACGTTTATAAATAAATGTTTATGGAAGAAAATAATGAACTAGTCAAAATAGGAAAAAAAAAAAAAAAAACACACATATATATATAATATAAAATTAATTAATTATACAAATACAATCAATAATACTATGTATTATCAAATTACGAATTTTAATATATTAATACTATATATAATATAATAGTATAATATATTGTTTGTGCTGACAATATTATGAAGAAAACAATCCAATGCAATGCGAAATAAATGTTGCTAGCACTATGATGGGATAAGTTGATTGGTATAGTGTCAATCCAATTGAAGTATCGATGCTCTGTAAAAGAATTTCACGAGTCAATTATGGGGTCACAGAGTTTTGGCAGTGTTTCTAGATAACATGCTTTAGAGATGGCTATGCTCAAATGATGTCAAATTTGTGGAAATAGATACGGTGCTAAAAGTTAGCATTGTGTTGGATTTTTTCCAAAGCCTTGTGCATTATATGTAAACCAAGGAAAATATGTTTAAGTCACTAACCAAGGTGATGTTTAAGAATGCACCAAACTATCGACGTATGGGCACAATAATTAGGTTTGGTTATATATATAATTATATATTAAAGATAATATATAATTATAATTTTAAAAAAAAATTGATAGTTTGTTAAAAAAAAATCAATTTACATATGATTTATAGAAAAATTGATTTTATTTTACTCCTTAAAAAAACCTAAAAACAGTCCTACAATCTGATTACCATTCTCCACTCCACATCTCGATTAAATGGGGATGGATAAGTATGTCACTTAAATGCATCCGTACGAAAATCATAGAAAAAATAACACTCTTTATTTCGAAATGCAAATTCCAAATATTTGTAATTTCTAACACAAAACATTTACGAGATTGGTATATCTAAAACATAAATATTTATCTTGACATTCAGATAGGAATTATTTTTATACGGGTATAAAATTAAAATATAATATTAATTAAATATTTTATATTTAAAACTTATTTAATTGTTAAAAAAAATTAAAATAAATATACTTCATTTGAGTGACACTTTCGCTCTTTTCTTAGTGATAATGTTGGGTTTTTTAATATAATTTTTCATGTTAATAGTTAAATAAGTTATATCTTTTATTGACAATAAAAAGTCAACATCTTATCAACTTTATATTTATAACATGTACAGAACTTCAAAATAGCTTATACACATAAAGACATGTAGTTATCATATTCACAATATGCAATAATTTCTATTTGTTGCTATTTAGAATCTCATTAACATTTCAGTACAAGTATATGCATAATTAAAAATAATATGTAAGGCTAACCAAAATATTAACTACATATTGAAAACTTTTGAACAAGAAACTAATATAAAATTAATTATTCTTCTTAATCAATCTAAATACAAAAACACTAATCCAAACAATATTAATTGAACCAAATAGATGCAAATCTACTGATCATAAAAGAGATTTTATGATTTTAATTGTCACCAATTGGTTTGAATTTTAAAAAGTCTCTATAATGGTGTTGCATTGTAACTTTACTGACACCTCACACCCTAAAAATTTATAATTAAATAATAGATACTTTGAACTATGTGTGTAAATTTTAAGTGTTGATGTGGCACCATTTAGGTGTCACGTGGGTGCCAAGTTAAATTGTACCACTTCTTGTCCTCTCCCTTACTTTTAATAATTTCACCTTGCTTTTTAATACAATTTTATAAAATAATTATATTTTGTATTCTATGGAAAGAATTGTGAAGTCTTGTATTACACCAGCTAATTAAATTTACTGAGAATATGCAAGGATTTTCAATAATCTCATTTGATTTTTATTGCTATCATCTCTTTTTACATGGAAATGGATGTATTCATAGAAGTTTATTTGGATGATTTTTTAAGTGATTTCGTACCATGTTCGATTTGTGATCTAATGGGTATGGGACACTTGCAAGAGCTAAAATTGATATCTTATATTTTGACAACAATGGAAAAGAGAGTAAACTCTACAAAAAATTAAAATAGAACTTTTTATAATTCAAACAGTTTTTTTTTTTTTTGGCATAACATTTGGTAAAAGGCTAACATTTTCTTATTAAGAAGAGTTACACGCATGCACACACACACAAGCTTATTCCAATTAGAATGAACCATTGTATAAATTACACAACTCTTCTGCATTTACATATGTATTGAAGGAGAAGAAAAAATGCAATGTATTAGAGGCATAAATTATGCAGGGTGTGTTTGGGTGTGGTAGATTCATTCTGGATAATGCCTTGGAATTTACATCATAAAGGTAAACTCATTCAATCACTTCTCATGAAATGCCATGTGCCATATTTTAGTTGTTAGTTAAAAAGGTTTTGTGAGGATGGAAAATAAAATTATGCTTTTTTGGATTACCAATATTATGTGTGAGATACAAATTAAGAAGATGTTTGAATAAATAAAAGAGGGCCATGTTAGGTATTTCCAGCTAGGTAACATGACAATGCCATGCCACTTTATTTTTCCTTTAAATAATGTAATAAAATGATATAAATCCCATATTTAGGCTTCAAGTTTTGTGCATGATTTCATAGGCAAGCTGAATGAAAATAATTTTTAACTTTTAATTGTAGGGCATGTAATTGGGAAGGCATTATCTTATAGGCACATGAGGTTGTCCACTTAAATTGATTGCATATTTAACACTTTTGGTATTCATTTATGCTTACTGGTGGAAGGAATATGTTATTTTATCCAAGTTTCATATTTAGGGATTAGTCTTTGGATCTAATTGATCTTATTATTCTTATACATAAAAAGAAGACCATATAATATTATTGTCAA
Source organism: Torreya grandis (assembly GCA_037957365.1). Classification (NCBI taxonomy): domain Eukaryota; kingdom Viridiplantae; phylum Streptophyta; class Pinopsida; order Cupressales; family Taxaceae; genus Torreya; species Torreya grandis. The sequence continues at coordinate 1,612,350 of JARHVA010001104.1, read as the reverse complement.
AAAAATAATAGCGAATCAAAACTTTAGAGTCCTGGGCAAGTCAAGAACATGGTATTTTTACATGATATTCAAGTCATGCAAGTTTATTTTCCTACATTAAACACCCATATATAGATATCAATATTTATAGTAAGCTTATCTTGCATTCATATCAAACCCTAAGCAACACCCATATATAGATATCAATATTTATATTAAGCTTATCTTGCATTCATATCAAACCCTAAGCAACAAATAAAATATGGTTTTGGAACAAAATGGCCAACTTCTAGTTACTCGTTTTTTATTGAAAAAGAAAAACTTTTGAAAACAATTGAAGAACCATGGTTAGGAAGGGATATCTTTCTTTGAATTTTCATGGTTTTAATTTAATCAATGAAAATAATCTATACATTAAAGAAGAAACTATATTTTAGAAAAAAGGACAAAACATAATCTTCTAACCCATTCATAAAAGAAGGATTATCTAATGATTTTAAGGACCATTGGCCAGAAAGCAACTATCATTATTCAATGAGATGACTAGAAGGTATAACTATAAGTACATTCCATAGCATTGATATCAAAAATGGAAAGATAAGAAATGAAGGACCCATAAAATGTTGAAGGACTAACGAATACAATCCAAGGATTAATTGTGATCAAGAATACTAGTGTGAATCTAAATGCAAAATAGTAACTTGACTCACGGGTGAACTATGTTATATATCCAATTTATTTCTCAAAGTGAAGGTGGTGGTGTAACATAGTGTTAAAGTCCACAAGTCTTGTTATCCATATTGTAAATGTTATTGCATTATCCATAACATCACTACCACACAAAAACACATACCTACTCTGGTGTATGTTGATGTGGGTTTTATACACAAAAAATATTCTTATGAGAAGGTCCATGACATTTTAGGATCAATAAAAAATCACTCCAAGGCACAATTTGTGGGTCTTGGTTTTATAAATAACCATGTGGTAAAATAGCGGTGAGGGGAGTGGTTATTTATTACTGATGGTTTAGATATGAAAGGCATATAACTCTAAATCAAAATTATACTTGAGGTAGATGGGTGGATCTAAACTAAGGTGAATCTGACCAAAAAAGGGTAAAAAGAGGGAAGTGTAAGTTAGAAAAGAAAGGTCTACTGATTTAATTAGAGATTAAATCATTAAAAACTTACTATACTATACTAAATATGTATGTAATAAACCAATGTCTATTATGGATTAACTAAAATCACATAATATAGTCAACCAAAGTAAAGAGTCTAAGGAATCAATTGTAAGATGAATCATTGATTATAATCAAGGATGTTGTTAGCATTAGATTGCCATGCATATCCAATGTCACCAAAAAATGGTAAGTATGATCTATAACCAAAGAATTGATAAGACTAAAAGAATATTCAATCCTATCCATGAAAAATAACACACACCTAGTCTTCTACAAATTTATTAACTTAATGGAACTTTTTCAATAAAACATAAAAAGATAGAAGAAACAACACATTCACACAAACTCATAGAATAATTGCATGAAAATTTATTCACTTGCATTAATTGCCAAATTATCCTCCCTTTACAATAGATAAATGACATGCATATATAGCTTTGGATGGGATTTCCTCATCTTCAAAGGTTGTCCAAATTTACAAAGTCTAAAATAATATCGACTCCTAATTTAACATGTATAATCTAATTTGTTAATAATGTTTATAAGTAAGAGCCTTAATTTAGTTCTACATCTCGTATATACAAGTACACAAATAAATTTATAAAAATATACTCCATTGGTCACTCTATTGGGATAGGGTAACACTGCTAGTTCAGACCGCACTCAAAACATAGTGGACTATAGATAGAAATGATTGAACTAAAATACTAAGAGCAAGGGATATTATCATAGAACCTATTGTATATGATCTTTTCACAACTGAAGTGACTAAAGCACTTAAAGATACTACTATAGTTGGTCCTAGTTGATCTTGCAAGGGAGTTGTGATATAAGGTAGTGTCACAAATATAGGCCCTCTTGGAGTATAGACTATCATATACATGGGAAAAGAAGACACACTTGTAAAAATTTAAGTTATTGAGGGTGAATATATTTCATGGATGACCAACCATTCTTGACCCTCTAACTCTATGGATTTAAAATTGATAATAGGAATCTCAAAACAAAACTAAAATCTTATTCATTAGCTTCTTGTTCAAGACCATTGAAGCTCTAAAAGAGGTATTCAATGCCTCTGACTATGCCACTTTGTCCTTAGAAAAAGTGATAAATTCAATCACTTGGTCACTATTTCTAAAACTTATGATTTCTATTTCTACCCTAAAACTATTGGCAACAATTTGAAGTTAATTATCTAAAAATGGCATGATAACAACTTTCCCAATCGAAGTATATATACCATTGATGCTCATATCTCCTAGTATTTATATGAATTTTTTTATCTTTGCATGTCAATTATTCGATCAAATCATGAATTTTTGTATGCTACTCCATTAGATGAGCCCTTTTATTGATGACATAGTTTTATGCCAAAGTAATGTTTAGAAGTTGTAATAAATTGAGGTGTTGATATGAATTTTGCCTTACTACATTGTTGATGAAGTATATTTTGGCATCTAAGATCTTTACATACTCATAAAATTTCACCAAATTCCCTCATTTTTTTTAATTTTCCCTTGATTTTTGAATAGAACATACTATGTTATAGAGGGCTCAAACTGAGTTGTACACATTTTCTACTATAATTTTTGGAGGTTCTATTATGCCTTGTGCCTCCAGTCTTTGGTTAGTCGATTTCATCCCATGAAATATATTTTTTAGGAATCTTGAAATGGCATCCACCATAGAAATAGGATCCTCTTGGATCTCATTCTCTTATTCAAGTCTATCTTTTCTTTCCCTTATTAGTGAGAAGAGTTCTTCTTCTCTTAAAAACTCAATGAGCTTTCCTCTAGTTATGACTATTCTTATCATCACCATTTTGAGTTTATTTGAGTTATATTAAAATTATATGGTCAATTTGGGGTCCTCAGTGATAACCAAATGATTTCTAGCTGATTATTCTACTTGCATTTATTGTATCCATGTGGAAGTCACTATAAAGTCTTGAGAAGAGGTTTCTATGGGAGACTAAGAGTTAAGGGGTGAAGGCATGGGAATGAAAGGGGATGGTGGAGTGAAATAGGTAGGTTTGGATGGTGAAGGTAAATTTGGTATGAACAAATTCTCTTTAAATATCTTGGTCTGGGGAGGTGTCCTAAAAACATACTTGGTAAGGCTAAGAGAGTCTTGGAATGAGATGACTATTGAGTCTATTGAGAGTCCCTGTATAATAGACACCCCTAATTTGATAAATATATGGGCATTTTGGGATGCATGTAAAAAAGTGATTGGGATATAAGGTCCTCAAATTTTGGGCTAGTGGCTATGGTTTCCAAGTTAGGGGTGGAAACAATAGGTTATGTAATGGAAGCCTTGGTTAGACATTTGAAGAATTAGTCAATTGGTGTATAAAAAACAATCATGAGGTTAGTGGTAAGAGTAATTATAGATACATAATAATTTTTTAAAGAATTTTTTATACAATTTAGATCTCTATAAGTCATGTAAATTTAAAGGACAATTTCAAGACTTGGTGTAATAGTTGAAATAGGGGATGTGGTGACTTGAGTTGAGCCTTGTGGAGAATTTTGAGTGAAAGTAAGTGGAATAATTGAAGTAGTTTATGTGATCACTGAGGTATCATTTTTTAACCTATTTTTTATACACCTTTTTCCACATAAGGATCTTGACCTTCATTCTCAAATATTTATGTACCCTGAGTGTGAGGAGGACTGACAATTAAAGTCTCAAAAATTACCTGTAGAGGCACCTCCTAGGAAATATCCAATGCAACATATTCCTCTATGTATTTTTCATGGATTTAATCTAAATATCCTTCTTATTTTGATTAATGTAGAGGTTCCTCTAATAAATATCCTTCCCCATACTCATCTTTTATATCGAGGTAGGGAATACCTAATGATATACCCAAGTATGAGGATGGTGGACTTGGCATAACCATCGCAGTGAATGAAAATGTGACCTTTACTATTAGGGGTGTCCTTGTATTAATAACTTTTTGTCTTGACTCCTTGATATTGGGATGTTATTCAAAAATCTTAATTTTAACTATTTATTAGTTTCTTGTTATGTTTCTTCTTCCACATGAGGTTGTTCAACTTGTCCAAAGGTTTTTCCTCTTGCTCCTTTTTGAATGCATCTTATATTTTTATAAATGGATCATGTTGGATCATCTGAGTGATCCTATTATACATTAAATTTTTTTTCATTCCTATATAAACATTAGAGTCATATTTAGGATTCATAAAGATCAAGTCATGCTCATATTGTTGATGCACATAGTCTTGCTTGAATTACCAATGAAACTTGTTTATTTGTTGATTTATCACCTTCTTGGGATCCCACGATCTAAATTTAGCTAATAAAAATAAAAATGAATCTATATGTTTATAAATGAGGATGGTTATGTCTATATGTTTATGAATATGATAAGGAGCGTCTTTTAATATTTGCTAAATCTAGCCTTTCTGAAATTTTCATCTAAATTTTTGGATAGCTTGTAAGTTATCTCCTACTCAGCTAACTTAATAGCTTGTAAGAGACCACTCATGTGAATTTAATAGTCAATTATGATAACTATAAAGTCTAGGTAAAACTAATAGTCACCCAATGACATGAGTGGTCTCTTTCTCTGATCACATAATTTAGGCATTAATTGCCTATTTATTGATCTATAAATAACTCAATAGAAGGTATCTATTATTTAATGCATATATTATCTATATCTATGGATTTGGAGGTGATCAAAATATTCAAAAATATATTTTATCCCATTTAGATCATGAAGAGGAATGTTAGTTGGGGTGACGGTTCCACATATAACATCTAGAAAATATGAAAGCATGTAGAAGTTGATATCTACTTGATCACACATATGGTCTTTCTAGGATTTTAAATTAAAACTTATGATTCCACCAATGGGGTAATGTCCTTACCTTCCAAAATTATAGACAACAATGGGAACCAATCTTCATTTACATTTAAGTGATAGACGAATCTCCATGTATCCTATTCAATAGGGCCATAACAACAATGGGGCCATTTTTATTCATGGCAAACTTGTTAGGATTACAATCTCATACTAATAGGGTATTTTTGATAGTATTGTCTCTGAACCAATAAATAACTATTTTATGATTGTATGGGATGTTTGGTTTTGGTAATCGATAAAATTTCTAAAAAGCGAATAAAGATATATATGCTTTAAAATGCATGTTATTATTTTACTGAAAAATGTCTTTTGTGTAGGTTCCTGATGTAAAAAAATTGTAAACTAGGTTAGCACAAGGGAATAACTTTAGTTTGGCTACTAATTTTTGGATTTAAATATCTTTGATTGCTATAAAGGCATCTCTATAATCCCTTTGATTGAGATACAAATGTCTTCATCCTTGTAAGGCTAAACATTATTGACTTCTATAGAAATTATTTTATAATGCTTGAATGATCTATTCAAAGTAACTCAATCTAATTTAGTAAGATTTAAAATCTTGCTTGGTTCCTCAACATAACATACAAGGATCATGTTCATGGTTCTCAAGTTCCATGATTGATTCAAATTGAGCTCTATGCTTGACTTTGAATTTAAGGGCTTGATGTCAATATCAAGCTTTGGATAACAAGTTTGTAATTTATATAATCTAACTTGATTTGACCTAGGACATAACATATATCCCATATGTTTAGTTTTTGAATTCATTTCTCATATTCTACATGCATGAGAATTAATTTAAGGTTAATGGTTATTATCAACTGTCTATCAAATTTGAATTTTATTTTTTTATGATGTCAAATTTCATGGCTTTATTTTACATTTGGTGTTTTTTCATTAATTTTAACTGATTAGTAATCTATTTTTGTTTCAATATGCTTTATACTTTTATAAAAGTCATTATGTCACTAAGTAGTGGATATTATACTTGCTAAATTTCTAGTTGATTATGTTATTGTAGAACACAAGACATATTTTTTATTTATCACTTAATTTTTTCCTATCACTAATTATTTGGGTCATGTCAGTGTATGGAGTAATAAGGTAGTGACCCATTGCATGGTGTGTGAGTGATGACTACTTAGAATTGACATATGACATGATTGGTCTATGACAAATGGCAATTGACTGTATAGAGGATAACACATGGCATCCTATTATTATGTCATTAGGGCTACATATTTGAGTTATATCATTTCATATATTGATCTCGATGTAGTGAGATGTTGACATGTGGTGTGATCTCACTTAGTCTCTCAATATCTTATCTTTGTACCTCAAGGATAGAATGAGATTAACACATGTGGACTACTCTCCCTTACTCGGGTAGTCACTATTTTTCGTGGATTGGGGTTCTAGAGTGGGATGTGTGATGTAGGAAGATGAAGACACGTGGTTGAATATCACCTAATCAGTTGGTCACTATTTTTCATAGTTTTATCTTTCATTGGAGACATGTGATGAACTGAGGTAATGACACTTGGACTGATCTTGTGCAGTCAATTAATCAGGCATCTATGAGACTTAGAAGTTTTGAACTATTTATTTATATATAATGAGGATGCAATGCATAGAAAAATCTCATTTAGTCAAGAGATTTAATACATTTATAGCTTCCTAGATTGAATAGACATCGATAGTCTATGGAATTGCATCAAAGGAATGAAACCTGTCAATAAGACATTGACCTATAAAGGACTATTTAGAATAATTTGGACTTATACCCACTAAAGTGGAGTGGAGAAAACTTTATCCAAAAATAATTTTTTTATGTTCCAAATAAATGGGACTATTCAAACCATTTGGGCATAGATCATTTTGAATGAATTGGGCTTTTCACATAATTTGGACTTATACCCACTAGAGTGGAGTGGAGAAAATTTTCTCCAAAAATATTTTTTCTATATTCTAAACAAATTGGACTATTTCAAACCATTTGGGCATAGATCATTTTGAATAAATAGGGCTATTTCAAATAATGTGGACTTATACCCACTAAAGTGAAATGGAGAAAATTTTCTCCAAAAATAATTTTTTTATATTCCAAATAAATTGGACTATTTCAAAGAATTGGGGCATAGATCATCTTAATTAAATTGGGCTATTTTGAATAATTTATACTTATACCCACTAAAGTGGAGTGGATAAAATTTTCTCCAAAAATAAATTTTCTATATTCCAAATAAATTGGACTATTTCAAACCATTGGTCATAGATCATTTCAATCAAATTGGGCTATTTTGAATAATTTGGACTTATGCCCACTAAAGTGGAGTGGAGAATATTTTATCAATAAATATGTTTTCTATATTCCAAGTAAATTGGAATACTTTAAACCATTTGGGTATAGATAATTTTCAATAGATTGGACTATTTTGAAAATATGGCACCTTTTTGGGCCTTCAAACTGATTGATCCTTTGACATAGATTCTATTACTGGGATATGTGGCACCATTTGACTGGCCCTCTACTCATGCCTCAATGAGATAGTCATGTAGACTATAAGTCTCAAAGTCTACTAATAAGTGGACTAATTCATTAAGTATTTAATCAACCAGTTTCATCTTTGGCCCTAAGCACTTGAAAAAATGGTACCTTGAAGGTGTCGTAAGACCCCTCAAGTTATATAAAATATGAGGATAAGGAAGAGAACTCATGCACATATATTTAGTGCATTTAAATATGAGGAATATAACTCATGTGTAGGCAGTCAACCCATTTAAAGAGGTATATCAGTTGAATCTAGTTTTGTTGTTATGCTTCACACAATGGAAGTCTTCACTAGGCTTAGTAAAATTTGTTACTATAGAAGTTTGTCCTGATAATGCCCTCATAGGCATTATGTGGATAAAGATAAGGAAAAATTATGAGTAAATAGGGTGGTTTAACACATCATGGCTTGAGGTTTGAGATTTGATTAGATCACACCCTCAAATTCCATAGGGTTTCATGCAATATTTGAGGCAGCATGCATCGATAACCAAGTTGTACAATGTTATTAAAATCAAGGTACATGAGAGCAAGTTACAACACAAAAAAAACATAATAAGAGGTGTGAGAGAAATATGCCAAATAACAATGCTAGAAGTAGGAGGAATCCAAATGCAAAGTAGAGGCGTAAGCTGCCAAGGAAAATGTTGAGGTTGATGCCAAAGCTAAAGCAGAGGATGATGCCAAATATATGGTTGAGGTACATGCCAAGGCCAAAATTTAGTCTAGATCCAAGGTTGAGGAGCAAACCGTAATTTAGGTTGAGGTTGTAGCCAATGTTGAGGCACAAATTGTGATATAAAATGAAGCTAACGAAAAGGCAAAAGCAAAATGCATAACATCATATAAGGATGTGACCCAATTAGGTGCACCAAAGGAGACTTCACTATCAAAGTCTTATCTCTCTACCTAATGGTTGTGGGATGTCCCTACCACATCATCTCTTCACACCACTTTCTTGCTTTCATTGGCTCAATTTATGCTAGTTCCTACCACATTTATAGCCATACCCACTATGTTTGCTCCCACTTCCATATAGACATATTTATAAAGTTTTAATTATCCAAGTACACTGAAGGAGCATCTACATTCAAAGAATCCATTGAGTAAAAGGATTTAGACTTGGAATGAAATTTTTTTCAGCTGTACAAGGAGAAAGTGGAAGCATAGAATCAAATCACTAAGGCTAGAAATATCATCAATGATACTTGTCGTAGTCTAGTTACATAATTCCTTAGTGATTAGGTAAATTTTGATGACAAACAACTCAATCCATTGCTGAATCAGCTAACAAAGGATTGGGTGATCACACTGTGCACCTTAGGGTAGGCTATCTATGTTGAAATTAAATCCATCTACGAACTACTGAAGGATTATGTACAAGTCCTAGGAGATACCTTGAAGGGCCTTGTAATACCTTTAAGGGTACATATGCATATTTAAAAGTTATCTCCTAGGAGATACCTTTAAAGTACCCTTGATTATCCTTCAATGTATCTTCTAGGAGATTCCTTGAATGGTCTTATGTTTCCTTCAAGGGTTCTCTTAGTAGATACTTTGAACATGCCCATAATTAGAATTCTCTTCTATCATACACACACACACACACACACACACACCATTGATTCTTCTCAGAATAAGCAAAACACATATAATTTCCTATTAGGTTTTCATCTCAGAACCCTAGAGTATAAATAAACAAAATAATAAATAGGCCTAAAGGACAAATTATGGATGAAAACATAATAAGCAATTCTAGTTCATCTACTAAGATAACCCCATTTAATATTTCCTAGGGTTACTTAGTCATAAAAAATATGTGAGGTTTGATGGATAACCATTCAAATTTGGACCAAAGGCAACATAGGAACACAACTACATTCTCATTAGGTTGTTAAGGTTTGCATGAGTCCAAGGTAACTGACTTGGCATCGACAAACAAATTTAATGAGAGAGAGACTAGAGAATTATTTGTTTTCATTAGTAAGATCTTCATAAACAGGTGTCAATATACTAATGAATCAACTTCGGTAATTTCAAGATAAACTTATGGAGTATCCAATTTCAATGGTATTAACTTTGAAACCAACTTGATTCAATACTTTCAAGGTATCTCCAACTATAAATCAAATTTCACTTAACGAGATCAAAACATTACGAAATTAAAATTGATAAATTTGAAATAAATTGGACTACATTTGAAATAATTTAGAATTGATCATATAAGGATGTGACCCAATTAGGTGCACCAAAGGAGACTTCACTATCAAAGTCTTAGCCCTCTACCTAATGGTTGTGGGATGTCCCTACCACATCATCTCTTCACACCACTTTCTTGCTTTCATTGGCTCAATTTATGCCAGTTCCTACCACATTTATAGCCATACCCACTATGTTTGCTCCCACTTCCATAGAGACATATTTGGATGTTTTATAGTTTTCATTATCCAAGTACATTGAAGGAGCATCTACATTCAAAGAATCCATTGAGTAAAAGGATTTAGACTTGGAATGAAATTTTTTTCAGCTGTACAAGGAGAAAGTGGAACCATAAAATCAAATCACTAAGGCTAGAAATATCATCAATGATACTTTTCGTAGTCTAGTTACATAATTCCTTAGTGATTAGGTAAATTTTGATGACAAACAACTCAATCCATTGCTGAATCAGCTAACAAAGGATTGGGTGATCACACTGTGCACCTTAGGGTAGGCTATCTATGTTGAAATTAAATCCATCTACAAACTACTGAAGGATTATGTACAGGTCCTAGGATATACCTTGAAGGGCCTTGTAATACCTTTAAGGGTACACATGCATATTTAAAAGTTATCTCCTAGGAGATACCTTTAAAGTACCCTTGATTATCCTTCAATGTATCTTCTAGGAGATTCCTTGAATGGTCTTATGTTACCTTCAAGGGTTCTCTTAGTAGATACTTTGAACATGCCCATAATTAGAATTCTCTTCTATCATACACACACACACACACACACACACACACACACACACACACACACACACACACACACACACACACACACAACATTGATTCTTCTTAGAATAAGCAAAACACATATAATTTCCTATTAGGTTTTCATCTCAGAACCCTAGAGTATAAATAAATAAAATAATAAATAGGCCTAAAGGACAAATTATGGATGAAAACATAATAAGCAATTCTAGTTCATCTACTAATATAACCCCATTTAATATTTCCTAGGGTTACTTAGTCATAAAAATATGTGAGGTTTGATGGATAACCATTCAATTTTGGACCAAAGGCAACATAGGAACACAACTACATTCTCATTAGGTTGTTAAGGTTTGCATGAGTCCAAGGTAATTGACTTGGCATCGACAAACAAATTTAATGAGAGAGAGACTAGAGAATTATTTGTTTTCATTAGTAAGATCTTCATAAACAGGTGTCAATATACTAATGAATCAACTTCAGTAATTTCAAGATAAACTTATGGAGTATCCAATTTCAATGGTATTAACTTTGAAACCAACTTGATTCAATACTTTCAAGGTATCTCCAACTATAAATCAAATTTCACTTAACGAGATCAAAACATTACGAAATTAAAATTGATAGATTTGAAATAAATTGGACTACATTTGAAATAATTTAGAATTGATTTTTATGAAATTGATGATAATGTTTATTAAAATTATATTGTATAATCAATAAATACACTTTAAATAATCATATGGCAAAGTTACATCCTTCTAAACAATGGATCACAACTGCTGGCATGGATTTTTCACTTTCCTTTTAAGAATGTGATGATAGAAATCATTTTGATTGTCTAAATCTTTTCATCATTCTGACTTCTATTTCTAGTATATCTACTTGATGCAACATAACTAATTTTTTATTTTTGATTTGTAACAAATTTTTGAGAATTACAATTTAAAGAACCATGTTGGAAATTGAAAAATCATCTCCAAAGGTCCCTTTAAAAATAACTTCATCTAATTTATTTATTTTTATATTGAAGGGATTAAAATATCTTTTCCCCTAAACAAACATGAAATTTGAACTTGTGTAACCCATGGCTTGAAGGAGTAGCCTCAAATGATTGTCCTCTATCATTGACCAAAAGCCAATGTGAGAAAAAGATTGCAGTGCCACATGCAAAATTTCTTTGGAATGATATTGAATGTAGTATGACATATTTTCTATTTTATAATATTTTTTTCACATATCACTCATTTTCATATCTTTTATTTTGTGCACAATAAATAATAAGTCATCCAACCCCAAAATTAATAATTTTCTAGAAGTTAGTTTAGCTTCTCTTTTGAAATGTCTGTAATTTGTTAAAAAAGAAAGAAATCATTTATTAAAAATATTATATTATAATAAATATAACATATAAATTTTATAAGAAAATGTTTTACATGTTAGATTAATCATTGATGCACTTTTAATTTGCATTTCATATTGTAACATATAAACATAATGCATTTAATTTGATGAAAATTTTATTTGCATTTCCTTAAATCTTATAAAGATTCATATAAACATATATAAAAATATATACATGCCTAGGCATATGTAACTATACTCATTATACATGGATGTACCATTTAAGTTGCCAGTTTTGTAACATATATATGTATATACATGGTCATAATGAACCCTTATAACTTGACCATAACTTGATCATATTCTGAAAAAAATCCAATTTTGCCGTAAGTCATTTCTCATAGATGTTGATATGAATTTAACATTGATCAACCAACATATATATTCTTACATTAATAAAAGTATCAACTATTCTTATGCATACCAATACATATTTATATGTTTATACAACCCATCATAGCAAACAAAATCAAATTTAATCATTCTAAGCCAAAATTTACTATCAATAATTTTAGATGAATATACACCTATAGTTGAACCCCATTCATATACTTTCAATAAGACACATCAAATTGAAAATTGTTTAAATCAATAAAAATATAATTATTTCTAGCACAACATACTTTATTCATTTCTTTCCTTATATCAAAGAACACACACACACACACACACACACACACACACACACACACACACACACACACATTCCTTTTTTCATCAAAATATTCTAAATATGAAATCTATTCTTCTTCAAATTTCTTATAATCACAATATTTCTTTTGATTCAAAGAAATCATTTTTATATTGATAAAGATCATGGATACTCATCATATTAAAAGTTGTTTAAATCAATAACAATATAATTATTTCTAGCACAACATACTTTATTACTTTATTCATTTCTTTCTTTATATGTGTGTGTGTGTGTGTGTGTGTAGATATATATATGTGTGTGTATATATATGTATGTATATAGATATGTGTGTGTGTGTGTGTGTGTGTGTGTGTGTGTGTGTGTGTGTGTGTGTATGTGTGTGTCCCCTTTTTCATCAAAATATTCTTAATATGAAATCTTTTCTTCGAATTTCTTACAATCACAATATTTCTGTTGATTCAAAGAAATCATTTTTATATTGATAAAGATCATGGATACTCATCACAAAAAATTTATTGTATTGAATAAATAGCATATCACATATTGTGTTATTTTAAACTAGGTAAATTCAACATGTAAACAACCTTTTAATGGGTAAATACAACCACATTCAAGTCAACACAACTTTAAAATGAACCCACACTTCCAAATCTCAAGCTGATGCAAGTTTATATTTTATTATCTTCTACAATCTCTTGTCCATAAATAAAAAATTATTTGTAATATGTTTAATTTAATAAATATAATTAATATATTCTAGTGTATGAAATTGTATAATTACACATTCATTGAAAGGGGTTTTCACCTTTTTTGCCTTTTTGTAGTTTGTACAAGTGTACTCTTTTGTTTAACCTTTGGTTCTTTATTCCTTGTACGGTATTATACAATGTATTAAGTAAAACTTCAAATCATGTGTCTTGTTGTATATTTTTACCTTTTATTATTTTTCTGGAGGCAACAAGCTATAGAGCTGTGTCATGGATTATTATGTTGGAGACACAAAGTTGTAGAGTTGTGTTGTGAACTATTTTAATTGAGACATAAATAGATGAATAAATATTTTTTCAGTATTATAAATAGTTGATAAATAAAAAAATATATAATTTTAAAAATATGCATGATCTTATCTTACCTTTTTCAACTTGCAATATGTCATACTCATTTATTTGATTTTTCATTATTATTGTTTCTTTACTTGCATGCAATATCATTAGTACTACATACCAAAGATTGATAAGCTATTAGGTTTAAAAATAAAGCATACACATCAAAATATTTTTAAGATGTTATATTTGATAAATAAAACATGATTATAAATTAAATTCAAAAATTTAAGCACCTAGTACTAATCAAAGTGGTTGTTCTTGTATTGGTGGCTATGAATTTGTAAAAAAAGGTATATTGTTGATATAGTCAATAGTGTATACACAATATATAGAACAAGGTTGACAAGGTCGATCCTATACTGTGAAATCAAGGTTTGAAAATGAACAGGGTTGACAGAGTCGACCTAGTTATCCAAACAACACACAAAACATAGAATTGGGTCGACAGTGTCGATGCAGTTGACTGTGCAAGGGTAGTTTTAAATACTATAAATTATAAAATAAAAGACTGTAAAGAAAGAGACAAAAATATCTAAAGGAACCATGGTGGATCAAAGATATAGAAAAGGAAGATTGTTGTTTAAGAACCTTGATATATGCTTATAAATTCTACTGACTAGGTTGACAGGGTCAATCAAGTTTTATAGAAACCTATTGCTAAGTGCCTAAAATGTACAGGGTCAACTAGGTCGACCTAGTAGTCTAAACTAGATGTCTAAAAAGTTGAAAACCTATACTAGGTTGATTGGGTCAATCTAGTAGCCTGTACCTGAAATACTACACACAAAAATTAGAACTGGGTCGATAGAGTTGATCTAATATATCAAATATATGATAAAAATAATGATGAAAAATAATGAAATAAGTGAAGTAAATCTTGCAAGGGTTAGTTCACGTTGGGCTCACCATAATGTATGTAATCAAAAATTCATCATGTCTATAAATCAATCTTAGCTCGGAGAAGATAGAGTATACCTACACTTCTGATTGGAATATATTTGTTAAGTAAGAATATGACCAATATGGGGATCTGTTAGACCCGATTAGAGGATTAATTATCACAATATAATATCTTAGGAAGGATTACAAAGCCTAAAGTTTAACACAATCAAACAACAACTCTAAAAGAGTCTTAGATTTAATGTTCACTCTATTCTAATAAATAAGAAAGTAAATCTAATCTACTGCACACCAAAGCTTGTGGTACAAAGTGGAGGTTAGAAATAAAAAAAACTAAACTAAACATGCATAGAAGACATATACTCACATCAATGTATACAAAAACCTAATTCATGGAAGATAAGCATAACTGCATTATCTATCTACTCTTACAAAGGAGAAATAAAATTAGGAATACTTACTTTTGAAGATGAATCTATTGAGCCTCAATCTCTCCCTTGGCTAAGGTGCTTCACAAGAGATTACTGTGGTATGTAAGGATAACAAAAATAAATCAAATCTAGGTTACAACCTATCTATGCATCCAAAAGACTTCTCCACAAGATAAGATCCGTATCTCCAAAAAAAAATGAAACCCTAAGCTTCATTCCTAAAGTAGATTGGTCAATAAGTAGATGTTCATTAACATTTATTCTTTTCCACTTATCTCCTCTCAAATGGTTGGAAATAAACTTGTATATATATATATATATATATATATATATATATATATATATATATATATATATATATATATATATATATATATATATATATATCCTTTTGAATTTGTCAATTGTATGGGGTCGATCCAGTCAACCCTGTATGTTTTTGGGAGATAATTCACTAGGTCCTAAGCTAGGTTGGCCGAAGGGCTATCAAAGTTCCAAGTGAAAAATACCTTAAATAGTACAAGGTTGACCCAGTTGACCTTGTATAGCAATCAAAGGCTGAAAACTATATAGGGTTGACCCAATCGACGTAGCATAATCAATTGGTGAAAGGGAGTCAAGGAAAGAACAAAGAGGATAATGATGTAAAAAATGTTTGACATGGGTAAAACTGAGAAGAATAAGTTTAGGCTAAATGGTTTTAAGATACAAGTGTGTAGATGGCAAGTGAAAAAAGTGACAACAATCTTATGAAGCACCAATGGTCTGCCCACCCCTTTTTTGGTGCACCCCTTAAGGCGTGGACTTAGAGAGATTGAGACTCGATGGGTTCCTGAAAGATATAAAGTGTCATTAATTGATAAAAGTTTGAAAAATATTATATATATAAATTATCTTTGAACTAATTTTTTTTCCACTCTTCTATTTACTTGCTCATGGTGGTGATTTGATCTTTTAAGGCTTCACAAGCACAAACTCTAGGTGCTTCAAATTGAATATGCATACATGTACAACCTACCTTACCCCTTGAAGGAGTCATAGCATGGACCTAGTTATAGGGATGGTAAATACCACCCTACTTAGGGTTAGGGGGAAGAAGAAGTTCCTTTTTATCCATTTTAAATATTCTAAAAATTGATATGAGAAGAAGATAGAAGAGACATATAAATGTTAGCATTCCAACATGATATCAATTTTAGACTATTGTATGATTATTTTGAAAATATGAGACATTTTTTTGTGATAAATAATAAATGAGATGAATCCAAAAAAATAGGGAAACAAAAGTATAGTGTATAGCCTTTAAGTTTAAATTTGCTAAAAATAGTAAAATGTTGAATTCATAAAATACACGCAATATTTTTGAAAAAAAAAGATTTTTTTGTGTATATCAACATAATGATAAAAAAAATGATGAATTTAAAATTTGATCTATTATGAATCATGAATATGCCAAATAATATCGAATGCTTCATAGACAAAACCTTATAATATTACAAATAAAGAATCAACAATTGCAATATAAAAGGAATCTATTTTAGAGATCTGAGAGAGGTTTTGTGAATAAAATTTTATTTTTGATTAAAATCATAAATTAATTAAAAAATAAATAAACCATTCACATTTGGTGTCAATATTTACTAAAAATAGTAAATTGTAAAAAGTGAACAATCTGTATCAAATTTTGGCAAACAAAAAGAGGTTTTATGATTATATACCAATATGGATATAAAATACCTTTGAGGGATATTAAAATGGAACTATTGGGAATACTAAATTCACAAATCAATGAAGAAGAATTTTCAAGCAACTGGATACAAAACCCTTTTAATTAGATAAGTGTAAAATATTAGGGTAATGTTTCAGATCTAAAAATCCATTATGGTAAGTTGAAACCTTAGGATATTTAAAACCATAGATCAGGCTAGGTTTTAAAAGGAAGACATAGAGGTTGGTTCACCAAATGTTTAACCTTAAAATTTAGATTGGATAATTTAGGGTTAAAGGGGTAGAGATAGCCTAGGGCACAAGGATGGTAGACTATCTCTAAAGTAGACTAATTAATTTTTAAACTCAAATAAACATATACTAAATTTATTATGATAATATATGATAAAAATAAAAAATATAGCTATGCTAGATATTACAATGATAATGCAAACAAGACACTTGGTTTTTATGCTAATAAAAATCTAGATTTGGAACAAAAAGGAATAATACTGGAAGTGGATTTTAGGTTAGTATTAGATTCATGATTAATCATTTCTGTGACCTTAAACACATACATTGACCTTGGATAATTGTGTCAACACTTTTGTCTACCTTGGATATAGGTTTTTTATATAGAATACCTACTAGATCTGGATGTGACCACCTATAATATTATGGATTTTGTGTTGTCTTGACTCTAGTATGCTTGTATCTGAATCATGTGTTGTTCCTCCTTATCAAATAGAAAAAACCTAGTTCTTCATCATCATATTTATTTAGGGAAAATGGGTTAGTGGGAACATGGTATGGATTTGCCCCAAAGATACCTATATAAATGAGTGCTACCTACATATCCAATAATCAAAATAAGGCATCAAATTTAAGCAATTCTCAGCCTACGAGTTTGATTAGATGGGTGGGTTAGATGGTTTCCATCAACCACACCATGGTTCAAATCTTAATAGATTAAATTTATAGTTCTAAGGCTTAGGGTCAAGCATGATGCCTAAGGATTAGTCTGTAGGACTCAGCCTGCATCCACATGCTATTATGTGCACCAAATCATTAGGTCTACATTGGTGTTAATGTTGACCAAGCTGAGTGAGATACCTAAACTAAAGAAAAATTATGTAGTTCTCCCCTACATGTTGGTTTTTGTGTGTATAAGGAGGCAATGTGTGATAAATAAGTACATAGAGTGACCTAGATTTTAACTAGAAAATGTGTCTCATGGGGTGCTCCTTTATTACTTCAAACCTATGGGTGTGTTGTCCCTATGACTGATATGTAATTAGATGAAAATAGGGAATCTTTTATCACTTGAGTACTTGATTGAATGACTTTTTTATTTTGCCTTGTCAGAGGTAAGAAGTTTTTGTGTGAGGAATGAATGAAGATAGATCTTGTATTTTTACCAATATTTTTGGAGAATGTATCACATTAAATCACTTAGGCCAACTATAGAAATATGTTTCATTTGTAAATTAGATGAATTTAGGGCACTGGATAATTGCATTAGAATATGACACTAGTTTTAATGTAGGTGTCTTACTAGAATTCAAGTGTCCATAAAGCTAGAAAATAGACATGGGTCCATAATTTGCAAAGACATAAGATAAGCAAGTTTGTATCATTCTGGGTTTGATAGAATGTCTAAGTTATCAAAATAATATTGTTTAGACTAAGAGATAATCAATAGGTACAAAGAGAGTGTATTTAATCCTTTCAACAATGGGAAAGTATAAAATCTAAAGGTACATCTATGATATGTATTTTCCAAATATACAAGATTGAGGTGTTATATAATTTAGAAATAGTGTCTAAACTTTTGACAAAATTTATTGTCAATGTTTCCAAGCTTATGAATAATTTTGAAAACATGCATCCAAGTGGATTTGGGGGTGAATTTCTTTCAAGCACATGTAATTTTTCAATCTAGA
Source organism: Torreya grandis (assembly GCA_037957365.1). Classification (NCBI taxonomy): domain Eukaryota; kingdom Viridiplantae; phylum Streptophyta; class Pinopsida; order Cupressales; family Taxaceae; genus Torreya; species Torreya grandis. Next base: position 1,593,618 of record JARHVA010001104.1, on the reverse strand, counting down.
TAAATTCAAAGTGATGGATTTTCATGTAGAGGTACCGAATGTGGAAATGTCAATTGGAGGATAGGAACTTGCCTTTTCACTATAAAAAACTTACATTTAGGGACTAATTACTGCAGTGTGCTCCACAAAAACATATCTAAGGTTCCATAAACATGAACTCAGTTTAAATTAGAGGGTTTTGACATGCATGTGAAGACTCTTTAGATTTATGAAAAATGATTTACATTTTATATTTTGACAATATTTATTGTCATTGTTTTCAAGCTCATGAATAGTTTTGAAATCATGCATCATATAGATCTGAATGTCATGGTATTCAAAGGACATTTCATTTTCTTATGTATATGTGTTTTAAGTGATTTATTTTCATGTGGAGATCCCAGAGGTAGAAATATTAGTTAGAGTAAAAGAACTTATCTTTTAACTTTAAAAAGTTACATTTTGGGACTAATTTATGTAGCATGTGCCATAGATTCATCTCTAAGGTTACATCAACATTCTATAGGTGAAAGTATAAGTATTTTAAATGCACATGATGGTTTTGTCGGTTTATGCAAATGAATTATAGTTTACATTTTACATGCATTTATAGTTACCCTAAAATACTATAATTTTCTCTTATTAGGAAGGGAATTATTGAGGTTGAAATGGGTAGTGGGTATCTTAACTAGGAATGATTGGAGGAAGATAATTTGGTATTATATGTTATCCATCACCTCATACATTTTGGTAGTGTCAATTTCCTTCCATGAAGAACCATAGGTGGAGATCTCAAACTATCACTTCAACTTTGACAACATTTGTTGTCTCAGTGTTTCTAAGCTCCTTAACAATTGTGAAAACATGAATTCGAGTGGATTTATAGGTCATATTACTTGGATCATGTGTAATTTATTTATCCAAACATTTTCTAAGTGATGAGATTTCATGTGGAGGTCTTGAACGTAGAAATCTTAGTTAGAGGATAAGAGCTTGTCTATTCACTTTAAAAAGGTTGCATTTCATGACTGATTACTTTAATGTGTGTCACACATTAATATATACAAGGTTACATCAACATGATATGGGGTGAAATTAAAGTGACTAGAAATTGATGTGAGTGTTCTTTAAATTTATGA